>QJNS01000713.1:0-14435 GCA_004154925.1 Monosporascus cannonballus | reverse complement strand
CCCCCCCCCCCCCCCTTCGTCGCCCTTTGACGGCCAGCATATGGGTGCATTACCATCAATTTGCAGATACCAATTTGCCCTCCGGAACAACTATATCATATGGATAGACTTTGATTAATATCATATAATAGAGACTCCATAAATAATCATCTTTCTTCTGCAGACTCTAATACTGCACTTATCTCTATGCTTTATATCCACTTAATGACGAGTAAAGGCTTTACTAGACATCTATATTTTGATATTAAATATCAAAGCTTTGCTGAATTGAACTTACTTATATAATGCCTGGCCAAAACTGTTATCGGCTGGGTCTTAACATACACAGTCTCGCTCATAGCTTGGGCGTTCTCTTTTGAACCGGACAGGCGACCCACCGCAGGTGCCACCTGTGGCTGCCGGAGGATATTATTAAACAGGGCTGGTAATATTTGTATAAGCATAAACTTCAAAAAATAGGTCCTGGAGTGAATTTAAGGTCATTAAAAAATGCCGAAAGCAACAGCGTGAGGAACGAAGCTTTTGCATATGGAGGTGAGGAACGAGCTGTGGACCTACTATTCTTTCTTGTTCGAACCATGAGGTTTAACCATGCATAGAAGCTGTATTCGTGATTGTCTACCCGCCAAACAAGGAGGCATTGTTGGAGGCTTCTTCTGTGATGGTATCTGTAGCCATTAGGTCAGCCAACAACTACGCACCACAACCAGGGCATAGAGAAATTGACTAGTAACTACTCACGATTCTGATTAAAGTCTGTCAGTCTCGTTCGCCTAAGACACTCGTGGCTTATTCTGTTATAATATACGATAACCCATAGTCCCACTAACAAAGAAAGAGAATTACTGGCAGAGATCGTACCAACACAGTCATTATGCCCCTCCTTGATGATCGCTCCCTGTCAGGTGCCAAGGTGCGGCCCCCTTTCCGGGGCCCAGCGACCCACCAGTGTGGCTCCAGTTTGTGTATATATAGGGGGGCTTCGCCCCCGAGTAGTTAGAAAAGGGCAGGCATTAATGGTCATCTATTTACTACCCATACTATGAACCACCTGCTGGGCTGCTTCTTCTGCCTCTCACTCCGTACTTTACCATTTTCCCTGACAGCTGCATCGGTTAACACGTATCATACTTCCAGATCCAATTACTGCCGAGTGTAAGCCTATACCGAGTATCAAGCGGCTGCCCTTTTGAACATCATCAGATTTGGAGCCGCAATTTCCTCATAGCGTAAGTACCATTTGCGCTATGGACGGCTATCTCTTGGTTTCCCTCCTGAGAAAACCCCTTTTCCAAATGTATCACTCTTTCGCCCTCTGCTGAACAAGTATGAACGGTATTATGGTCCTCCATTACATGGCGTCATAGAGGCAAGTCCTAAAGCATAGTATTACGCTCGCCACCTTCCATGTGGCGATGCTTTATCTTGCTCAATAGACTGACAAACAGCAAACACTCGCTTGAGGAGCATTGGCCAGACGTGAAGGTACATTAAAGCACCTCTACATAACCATTGCCGTCTTCCGAGTCCCAGCCAGCCAAGACGCGGCAACGCGCGATATTGCCTCGGGCGTCCAGCGCGGGCTATCGCCAAAGCACATCGCATTGCGCGTGATCATGCGGACCAGTTGGCGCACGAGCGGGACATGCTCGCTGCTCCGCGGGGAACCGCACAGCGCGGCCTCGAGGACGGGGTACTCCGCCTCTCCGAGCTGGGCCCTGAGGCGCGCGGCGACGTCGAACGGCGTCAGGAAGTCGCGCTTGCGGGCGCCGACCCTCTCGAGCTCCGCGACGATCTGGTCGGCGTACAGGGCGTGGGCGACGGGATCGCGCCTGGCGGGGTGGGCCGTGCCGGCCTCGAGGTACCCGCGCCGTCGGAACTGCAGGCGCGCGTGCAGCAGGTTCTGGATCAGCGGCAGCTTCTCCCGCCGCACCGTCGCGTAGAACACGTCGAGGGTCGTGGCTACGGCGTCTTCGGCGGGGGGCCCGCTATTAGTCGGCGGCCGGAGCGCTTCGGAATGCGAATGAGAGAGCCGCCCAGTATAGTCGGGCCGGCAGGCTGTCTGCGCTCGCACCCAAGTATGGTATGATATCGGGTGGCGGGTCCGCGAGGGGGAGGACTCGTTCTGGTGCCCACGTCATGGGAGGTATAGGATTCGGCGACCAACCGTCTTCCGAGCCAAATTCGATGCCGCCATTCTCGCTATTGTCGCGTCTCCCAGTTGCTGAGTCTAGATCGCCGTTCGATACGAGTTGATCTTGATATTCTATCCCTGGCGAATTCTGTCTGACAAGTCCTTGATGGTTGGTCTCTGTCCATCCCAAAGGCGGTCCAGCCGAAACCTCGACTTCTCCTCTTTTGTCCAACAGCGGCGCAGAAAGGTCAAAACGGCGGTTCCCTGCCACGGATTGCGGGGACTCTGAACTGGAAATTGAACGAGGAGCTTCGACGCCGGCGATGCGGCAAGCATCTCCAATAACCTCGATCAAGGGAGATTCCGAATGACTGACGGCGCCTCCGATCTTAGCGATGGCATCTCGCAGCCTCTGGTTTTCTTCCTGGAGACCCCTGATCGCATCAATCTGCCTCTGCCTGAAGGCGCGCTGCGCCCGTTTACCGCGCTCCCGGCGTAACTGTGATGAAACTTGAGATTAGCTATCCTCGATAGGCGGCGGCCCCGAAGGCACTGGGGGCGGGGTCTTCCATACCGTGACTGTATTCTCCGTGCCGGACGGCCGTGCGCTCCGTTTTGCGTCCTGGCCTTTCGGTTTCATCTCAACCCAAGTCGCTGTGGGCCTGTCGGTCTTTTTGGTAATTGTATAAGAGCAAGTTGGTATGTACTGGTGTTTAAGCAGCCATGCATCCAAGAGGTCGGGGTTAATCTGTGTACTCTGGTCTAATATCGACGTTCCCGATAAGCGACCACCGCATAACGCGGAATCTTCTTTGCATTTTAACGTGTGCGCATATTCCTTGTTGCACCACAGGTTCTGACAGAAAGTGAACTGGGATGAGATGTTCAGTGTTGGTCCGAAGAAACAGTCCAGGATTTATCAGTATCAGACCAGGGAGGCGCATGCAGATTCACAGGGGCTGTGCATCACCGGAGTGAACCAACATGCATTCGCCACATACCTATCATGCCGCCATGGGAGACCAAGCATTCACGAGTGTATCTCCCAGTGCACATTTATTCATTAAATATTCCAAGTAACATAGGACAAGATTAAGTTTTAGTGCCTAGATCCGTATAGTCATACATACATCGGCACAAGGCATGCTAATCCATATGCCCCCCTCGTCCTCTTCATGTCCCTTTTCTTTCGTTACAAGTTATATAGAGATATTGAATATGCTGTTCTTCCATTTGCCACTTCTCTGAAGGGATATCCGATGCGAGTTGCTATTGCTATTATCAACTTCCGGCAATCCTAAGGATATAAAGAGAGCAAATACTACAACCTTTGAAGAACGAGCAATAAACATGGCATTTTGAATTTAACAAGGAAGTTTCAGCAGCAGCTGATATTCAGGTAGCGCGTCCAAGTCAGGGCTGGCATATACTCTGTACTTGCGCCTCTAGCGTGTGTCCTCTCCCCCGACCAAATGTTCCCAAGTCAGGATTTGGACGGTCTTTGAATTTCCAAAAGGCTTGTAATCCCAGGCTCTTGCACGGAAACTCCAAGACGGAGAGTCTCTTGAAAGAACCAGTCAGGAATGGCATCGATTTGTATGCGTAAAAATTAGAATTGTCAAACGAGTCAATCGTCAAGGGTCTTCGGGTCTCCCGGACTTTTACCAAACACTGGGTTGCCATATATATGATGGCCATTATTTTACTCACCTTACCGGCAATCAAGCTCCAACAGATATATGGGGCACGGATTGTGGCATGCGATAAGGGGATGTGCTGCTTGTGACCCCCTTAACGTGAGCCCCTTAATCACCAAGACCATCTTTACAGCAATAGCTCGTTTTGGACGTTTTCTAACTTATTTCACGAGTACTGTAGCAAGAAAGTGAGATTTCTCAAGGTTAGAGTTCGACTTATAGTATCCTCCTATTATCATCTGACCCTGAAGATATGCCACAGCCCCTATAAATGTCATCTTTATACCACGCCCCTGAAGGTGGATGTTTCTTGCATTTGTTCGATTCATCAGTATGGAGATCTGCTAGGGTTGACAGTAGTACTCTTGAAGGAGACATGGCTTCGCCGCATTTCCCGGCTCCACGTTAACCAGCCGGTGCTTCACCAATGGGAGTGTCTTGGCCGCACTTTACTTTTACCTAAGTCGGCGTGAATCACGAATCCCTACTGCTTTCACCATTGCGGGCCATTGGGCCCCATGATCGGACCTTGAAGGGCTCGCTTGTAGTTGTATATAAGTGAGTCGAGAGGATATGGTCTAGTTTATTTAAACAATTCAGCTATTGGCTAACTTTGACGATGATGGGCAAATGGGATGATGCATTCCTGTATTCCAACATTGCCTAGAGTGAGTTCGCTCACGATGGACAAGATTCGGGATCTCTCTTAGAAATTCGGCATAAGGGATATGCCTGCCAATGTGATGGTCCAAGGATTGTGGCTGATCCCGTGCCGTTTGTGATAACCAATGGTGGAGGACCTTATGTGTTGATATAATCCCGGACTCCAACAGGTCGCGGTAAGATAAACCTAGAACGCCTATCGACCTATAATCTCTCCCGCCAATGTTAGTTATACTCTTTGTCCAATAAGGAGCCCATATCTTTAGCATGTAAGCCGGTTTCGGGAAGTCCACCCGGGTATACCCCGCAATTGGGATCGGGCTTATCGACGCTGTTTTATCAGAAGGTCAGCTTAACTGGCCGAGCTAGAGTGCTTGAGACAGGATGGCGGTGGTTGTGTCCTTCAATGAGTTAGTAAAGTTCTTATCAATGTGACATAATAGTTGCTAATTGTTAGGAGTATACACTAATGGATCAATTGGATCCGTGCGCACCCATCAATCCACCCTCCCCTATATTAACCCTATAACTTCAATAATACGTATCTTTATCAAAACGTATCCAATTAAGAAGCTATATATATCATAATATAGCTTTGAAACTGGGCTTCAAAACCGTATATACCATCTCCGAGCGCGACGAACGGCTCTTAGTTTATTAGGGAGTGACTTAATAAGCTTCATTATAAGGCGGAGATCCAACTGTAACTACGCGTTTTCAATTATTTCGAACGCGCGGTAACGGTTTTTTTCGTTATCAAGTAAATATCTGAATTCAGGTTCGATCTCGTAGATTTTGCCCTTTAAAGCACGCCAAAAGTATTCGATTGGGTTTAAATCGGGCGAATATAGCGGCTATTCGAATATCCAAATCTCATATCTTTCGAAAAACTCCTTGACGGCGGTAACTTTGTATATTAAAGCGTTATTATGAATAAAGGGATTACCAAATTCGTAAAGGGGAAGGAGACCTTGTTCGAAGGTTTCGATATAATGTCGAAAAGTTATTTTACTGCCGAGCAAGTCCGGATCTCCTTTGCAAAGAACGATGGGAAAGAAACCGCCTTCCTCGTTGCGTTGTTATATCATCCCTCAGGCCATAATAGAAAAAACAGCCTTCCCGTGGACCTCCGGATTCACCAGATCCTGCTTATAACGTTTCGACGATAAACGAAATACCTATTGGCCTGGATATCCGGGTACGTTCTGTACGGAATATTCGTTAAATAATAAGATTAAAAAAAGTACTTTTTGTTGTACCGTTTAAAAGTTTCGTTGGCAAATTTTAAACGCTTACGTACGTTATCGGCCGTAAGGTTAATTCTTTTCGCCGCGCGTTATTTCCTTAAAGCGAATGTACGGAAAAAGCGCCTTATCGTTAATCGGTTAATATTGGTACCCGTTTTTCTTTGGAAGTCGCGGTACGTATCCCGAGGGTAACGACGGCCTAGTTGATGGAGATATGAGGCTAGGCGACCTCGAATTACCCGCTGACGGTGTCCTTGTGGCAGGTTATGGACCGTTCTGTATGTGATAAAGCGTTGAAGTTGCTTTCCGATTCGCTGACGCTCTGTCCTCATAGCCGCGGCCATTCGGGTCTGGGTTGCACCTGCAGCCACGGCCCCAATCATGAAGGCCCGGGCTTCCGGACTGAATTCCTCGTTAGGGCGACGGTCGGCGACGAAAACGGAAGCAGCCTCATCCAAATCCATATTGTGGCTGTTGAGTTACTGGATTTGGAAGGCATAAGGGGTGTCAATATATGTCGGAATTGGGAGTGGAGATGTCCGAGCGCACGGATCCAATTGATCCATTAGTGTACCTAACACGGCGCGCGATATCGCGGTATGTAGAGCGTGCAGCCCCTATAGCGCCGATAACTATTTTCATAGATTGAAGTCCATATGCCTATATAGGGGTAATCTCGTTCACATCCCGTCATCTAGTATCACCATCCACGTTCTCAACAGGAGGAATTGCCTCCAAACTGGACTATAACTGATCCGAAACTATTCCAACAGTCGACAAAGATGGTGACTGCAATTACGGATACGTTGCCGCACCCCTTCGACCCGCTTAACGTCGACGAAATTAGGTCGGCCATCACTATCGTCAAAAAGACTCACGGAGATGTCTCCTTCAATGTCGTCTCCCTTCATGAGCCGCGCAAGGTGGAGATGAAGGCGTGGCTGGAAGATCCTGCCAACTCACTGAGGCCATCAAGAGTAGCTGACATTGTGGTCATCGCACGTGAAGGTAAAGTGTACGATGGTTTGGTGGACATTGCAGAGGGGAAAATAACAAAATGGGAACTATTGGATGGAGTGCAACCAATTGTAAGTGGCACCAGCTTCAATCTCGATGCCATCTTGCTCATGAATAATGCTAGATCACAATGGAAGAACTTCAAGCCGTGGAGGTCATCTGCAGAAAAGATCCCAAGGTGATCGAGCAATGCGAGATCAGCGGAATCCCTAAGGAGGACATGCACAAGGTCTATTGCGACCCGTGGACCATCGGATACGACGAGCGGCATAGCAACAATATCAGACTTCAGCAGGCGCTGATGTACTACAGGCCAAACGTTGACGATTGTCAATACCAGTACCCCCTGGATTTCTGCCCTATATTCGACTCGGTCAAACAGGAGATCATCGACATTGACATTCCAAAGGTGCGCCGGCCCCTGAGCAAGTCCCAGCCGATCAACTACCACCAGGTCGCAGTCGAGAAGGCCGGAGGCTATCGAAATGATCTGAAGCCGATCAATATCACCCAGCCCGAAGGCGTGTCCTTCAAAATGACTGGAAGGGAGCTCGAGTGGCAGAACTGGCAGTTCCACATCGGCTTCAACTACAGGGAAGGCATCGTCCTCAACAATATCACGTACAACGAGAAGGGCGCCGTTCGACCAATCTTCTACCGGTTATCCCTGGCGGAGATGGTGGTACCTTAGTGTGTGCTTCCCCTCCCCCTTCAATATCTTCTACTCCATGCTCAAGCATCATCACAGCGGAAACCCGGAGCATCCCCACCAACGCAAGCATGCATTCGACCTCGGAGAATATGGCGCTGGCCACATGGCAAATAGCCTCGCGCTCGGCTGCGACTGCAAAGGTTCCATCCACTATCTCGATGCCGAGTTCCCAACAAGGGCTGGAGACGTCCGCACCATCAAGAATGCCATCTACATTCACGAGGAGGATAGCGGTATCCTATTCAAGCACACCGATTTCAGAGACGACTCAGTCATCGTTACTCGAGCGAGGAAGTTGGCCGTGCAACAGATCTTCACCGCCGCCAACTACGAATACGCCATCCAGGTGAGTCCCAAAGTAAACAAAGGTACCGCAAGCATATATGCTGACTGCAAATAGTGGATATTCCATGTAAGATCATAACACTCCCAACAAGCCTTCCAATGTCGGTACTAACCCCTTTTTCAGCAAGACGGAACTATCCAACCCGAGATCAAGCTCACAGGCATCCTGAACACGTATAGCATGAACCCAGACGAAGATACCAAGGGGTGGGGGACGCAGGTCTACCCTAGTAAATTCCTCATTTGACGGCGCTCTCCAGACTCTTCACCCCACGGTTGACCGGCTGACGATATACGCAGACGTGAATGCGCACAATCACCAGCACCTCTTCTGTCTCCGGATAGACGCGAACGTGGACGGGCCGAACAACACGGTCTTCATGTCCGACGCCGTGCGGTCCGACGCGCCGGTGGGCAGCTCGGAGAACTACTACGGCAACGCCTTCTACGGGAAGCGGACGAAGCTCGCGACGACCGGAGAGGCGGCGACCGACTACGACGGCTCCACCAGCAGGACGTGGGAGATCTGCAACCCCAACAAGCTTCACCCCTACAGCGGCAAGCCGGTGAGCTACAAGCTCGTGAGCCGCGAGGTCCCGCCGCTGTTACCCAAGGAGGGCTCGCTCGTGTGGAAGCGGGCGGGCTTCGCCAGGCACGCCGTCCACGTCACTAAATGTGAGCAATACCTGCCGCCGTTACGACCTTACCCCCTAGGATCCCCGAAAGACAAGAAGGAGCGCTGACAGAGAACCCTCGAATGGCAACAGACAGGGACGACCAGTTCTGGCCGGCGGGGCGCCACGTGCCCCAGACGTCTGGCGAGCCCTCAGTGGGTCTGCCGGAGTGGGTCGGCGACGGGACCGAGTCCGTCGACAACACGGACGTGGTGATCTGGCACACGTTCGGCGTGACCCACATCCCGTCGCCCGAGGACTTCCCCGTGATGCCGGTGGAGCCCATCACGCTGCTCCTGCGGCCGCGGAACTTCTTCACCAACAACCCAGTCATGGACGTCCCCCCAAGCTACTGCAGCACGCCAAGCCGGGTCACGGCCAAGGGCGCGGGCGTGACCGATGCCGCGGACAAGATGAGCAAGCTCGCTTTCGCGAACGAATGTTGCTCTGCCGCTGGCGCGAAGGGTGCCAACGGCGCTAACGGTCATTAGCTATATGGATAGTTCTGTGGTGACTCCCAGCTCCCGTAGGTACTTGAGGCGGCATGGCTAGTACGGTATTCGGGTGAGCATGTTAATGACACAAATTGTACCTTAGGCCTTGGCATATCCCAATGTAGATACTTTAGTTCCTGTTCATCGTACTGACTAGGATCTCACATGACGTTACACATTCATCCCTAATATTATGTCGCTCGCGTATAATCGTCGCGATCTCGCCAAGTAGAGCGCATTGGAAATCACGAGACTACGGTTAAGCATATGTGGGACCTAAGTAAGTTGCATTAAATTTACGTATCTTGTCACAGCTTGGCGGGAATTCTGTAATCATCGCGAGTAGGTTGAGCCTGGTTTGGTCATCGCCGGAGCCTTCTTATCATGGATTGGAGGCGTATCCGGGTACACAAGGGACCACTGTTGGCGGATGCGTGCACTGGTATTGGTGTGGATATACAATACCCTCCGGTCGCTGGGAGCATCCGCGGCTCGATCCTTCATGCACTTAAACTGCAGGCGAACGGGGCCTCCGGGAGCGCGCCGGCTTGGCAGTGCCGCATACTTACTACCTTTCAGCTATATATAAACACACGGTGAGTTACATTTGTAGCTCTTTTCGGTATTAATATACCACCCCTTCGCTCCTGGTTGTGGTGCGTGGGGTTGCATCTCTAGTCACACGGTTGCATTAAAGTGTATCGTCCCATCACCACCTACTGCTAACCTCGGCTACATCAGTAGCATCGCCTCGGTACGTCGCAGTGTTAGGAGAGAAATCCGCGGGTTCCGCAGGTCCTGCTCAGAGACCATGCGGACATTCTCCCGGGAGATTATTTGGCGCACGGGAATCGACGAATAAGAGACCCCACAAAGCGGCGTGTGATCTGTCCTTGGTATGAGCATTGCATGTATTCCGCATGCCCCATTCTATAATGGTTCGGCCAAAACAATTATCTAGGGAATCCGAGAGGTGCGCTCAAGGCCGGGGGTGACGCTGCAGATACGGTGCGCCATAGATCTTCTAGCGTGTTTCCAAGCGAATCGGCATGTCGCTGTAGATTTCGCTGGAAGCCTAGAGCGGACCAAAGAGAGCACTACAAAAGCATACTGACGCTCAATCTGCCCGAGGCACTAGAGCTCTTTGATCACTTCTACATCCCAGGACGGTGTCTTGCCAAAATAGCAACAATGCTTTCTGAGAAACTTGAAGCTACCTACTCGTTTGATGTCGTGATCATAGGGGCAGGTCCGGCCGGCTTGAACAGTGCATACAGACTAAAGACACAACTCCCGGGCTTGACGTTCACAGTGCTCGAAGGTCGAGACGATATTGGGGGGACCTGGGATCTCTTCAGATACCCGGGCATTCGTTCGGACTCAGATCTCTACACATACGGGTTCACATGGCATCCGTAAGTTCTCACTCACCGATTACTTATGTGCGACTCGATCGTCCTGTTGGCAGCGCCCACCTGAGCCGTTTTTGAGGAATCAATTTCATTTTTTAAAATATCCGGGGCTACCGTCTCTAACCGAACATGCCTAGCTGGCCGTTCGCAAAGCCCATCGCGGAAGGGCATCTAATTAAGTCTTACCTCAAGGATTCCGTGTCCCGACACGGCCTCTCAGACTCCATCCATCTTCACCACAAGGTGATCGCGGCAGACTGGTCTTCCAAGTCGCAGCGATGGCATCTGGTAGTGAACCACGACGGTGAGACAAAACGTTTCCAGGCGCGGTTCATCGTACTGGGGGCTGGCTACTTCGACTACCAGTCACCGATGAAGGTCGAGATCCCCGGGCTGGAGGGCTTTGCCGGGAAGGTTATCCATCCCCAATTCTGGCCGGCCGACTATGACTACAGCGGCAAGAAGATAGCCATCATCGGCAGCGGGTCCACCGCCACCACTCTCCTCCCGGCCCTAGCGGAGAAGGCCGCTCGAGTGACCATGGTGCAACGCAGCCCTTCGTACATCCTCAGAGTCATGGGCCGCAGCGGACGCTCCTCCTGGGTGTGGAACTACCTGTCCAGCTCCTTCAGGAGTTTCTACCAGCGCCTACGGCACGCGCTTATGCAGGCCTTATTCGTCGCGTTCTGCCACTACTTCCCAGCGCGCGCCAGAGATGTCATGCGCAAGTTAACAGTCAGTCAGCTGCCGGAGTGGATCGACTACGACCGCCACTTCAGCCCGCGGTACAACCCCTGGGAGCAGCGAATGTGCTGGGACGTGAACGGCAGCTTCTTCGAGGCCCTGCGCACGGGGAAGGCGGGGGTCGCGACAGGGCGCATCGAGACGGTCACGGACGGCGGGATCCGCATGGAGGACGGCTCGACGGTCGACGCCGACGTCATCGTCACCGCGACGGGCATCAACATGAAGATAGGGGCCGACATCGACCTGCGGGTCGACGGAGAGCGTGTTGTCTGGGGCGAGAAGCTAGCCTGGAACGTCACTATGATCGAGGGCGTGCCGAACATGGGCTTCATGTTCGGATACACCAACGCCGCGTGGACTCTAGGGATCGACAACGCCATTACGATACTCATCCGCCTGATCAAGTTCATGGAGCGCAACGGGTATGCGTCGGTAGTGCCACGAGTGCCGAAGGAAGTGAAGGCGGACACGGTTAGGCTGTTCCAGCTCACCTCGACGTACGTCGCGCGGTCAGAGCATCAGCTGCCGAGATGTGGGAAGGCAGGACCCTGGCGACCCCGGACTAACCCTCCTTTCGAGTGGCTGCATGCAAGGTTCGGGGATGTGAAAACCGGCCTCCAATTCATGGCCTGAAAGCCCGCTATGGGCCGAAGTCGTCCAGGGGCCTTCAGTATATCAGCAGTCCATACGCCTTAATATTCATGAGAAGAGTTGGACAAGATGCACGACCCCATCACTTATAGTAGAGAACTGCACTGGCCGGCATAAAGCAACATAGTATAAAGGGGAGAAGTAGAATCACATTTTGGTCTGGACATAATAGTTGAGCCATCCTTGACCACATATGTATATCCCAGCGCTGCTCTGACCGCTATCCCTCTGGAAATTCTGCTCAAACGAAATCGAATGATTACGGATTGTTTCTCATTTCGATTAAATGACTCTAACTATTGGTCAGACATGGATCACCGGTTTTCTTTTTTAGTTCCTGGATATTATTAAGGGTGGCTTGACTATTTCGTCCAGAGCCTGACAGTGTTAGCAACTTTATGTCTTCAGTAAACTACTTTCTACGTGTGGTAGCTACTATATCGGCACTATATTCTGTTGTTTGTTCACTATCCCACTGTGACTCCGATGTTAGTAATGGACTCCTGCCGATGTTTGAGGTTGAACGCGTAGAATCTAGACGTCTGGCGTGTAAAAGCACTTCGAGAAAATGAGAAGGCCGACTTTAATAGGAGGAAGCAGGTTGACCTACCGTTTCCCAGTCGTATGAAGCTAATATGAAAGGACCGGCGCGTTTCTGGTCCTTCTGGACAGCCGGGATACTGATACAGTACTGAACCGAGTCAGCAATCGCCATTATGGGAGCCCAGGGCGATAATCAGAGTAAAGCTAATTACCCTCGAATTACCGTTAGTGCTCTGAGAGCTCACTTTCACGGTCTCCTCCCAGTCCAGGGACCCTGAAGGGTCTTGTTTCACAAACAGGTCCGCCACCAGGCATGAGGATACAATCCTTCCTCGTGGGGTCGAGAGAATCTTCCTCGGGCAGCAGTCCCAACCTGATGCCCCTGAATCACCCGACGGTGAGCATGGCCGTGGCGCTGCTCTCGGTGTAGTTGCCTCCAACGCCCCGGTGCGGCTCGTTCACGATGAGCCACCAGCCGCCCGACCCGTCCTACGCTCTCCTGGCCGCCTCCGTGAGCGTCGTGAAGTAGCGGAGCAAGCGCGCGTGCCCCCCGATGCGACTCCGAGGAAGAGCGGGATGACCTCGAGCAGCGCGAGGAAGTACGAGCCGAAGGCGCGGCCTTGCTCTCGTCGCACCCGTGCAACATGAGGCCCGTCGTCTGGTTCCGCGTGTGCGCCTCGATGTTTGCGAACTGAAGGACTACGTCATCCCATGCAGTGGTGTTTGTCGGTGTCGAATGACCTCGTCCGCCTGGCGTAGGAAGAGTCGGCCATCTGTTATGTGACACCATCTTATGATATTTCGGAACTCCCCCCTGTAACCGCTCGGGGCTAGGCGGTACTAGGGATATAATATCGAAAGTGCACTAAGTACTAGGAGCGAGTCAACATTCGCATCAGTAAGCGGCGTCCGTTCCACGTACCGGACATTCCATCGAGCCACATCTGGCTCGGGTAATTCGGGTCGCGATGCAAGAACCCGCCCATGGCCGTGCGGGGTGCCTAACACTCTGCTCGCGTACGACGGGCGCGACCCCCTTATACTTCTCATCGCCGGTGCGCTCGTACCAGCAGAGGGAGTTCACCGCCAAGAGGTACTCGTCAAGCGAGTAGAAGTCGTACCTCCCGCTAGCCCTTCACCATGCTGTCGTCGAGCGCGACGGCGTCGATCGATCTGGCCCCGCAATCACGCGGCGATGCTCTCGTTCCGCTTCGGTGCGTACACCGCCTCCATTGCCTAGGTACAGCGTCGCCTCCATGTAGTGGAACACTTTGTTGACGCCGCGCTGCATGAACGAGTCGGTCATCTAGGCTAGATACGAAGGCGAGGGGGCCGCCGGCGCGGACACGGCGACGACGCCCGCCAGAGCGAGGCCCGAATACTTCACTTTTACAAAAAGGACCGGAAGGTCAAGGGTGAGGCTAACTTCAGCTTACGGAAGACGCCTATATATGTACATGACAATGCCTCTTATCGTCGTGACGATCTCGTCTCCCATTGGAGCACCAAGGGATAGGGACGGTGAGTGCAACGTCAGACATCGACCTAAGCTCCCCGAACTTCGCTACCGCCACCTCGATTACCGAGAGCCATCGGAAGCATGCCGACTGGCGGAGTATCATGATTGGCCTAAGCATTCGCAGGGGGTCGAAACTGGGGTTAGCCCCCGTGCTTTAGGGGTTCTTGGCAATGTATGATATAGGGCTAGGGTTATAGTAGTGCCCCGAGCCACGAGCCTGCTTATTTCAAAGTTGAGCTGGTGTGCTACAGACTTGCCAAGTTTCGAGGCCGAAGGTGTATGTGAGTATTCCGTGCTTGAGAAGGCCCAAGGAACACGACCCCAGCTAATAGCCAATGGTTCGGATAATCGACGAATACTGACAAATGCCACTACCGTCTAACTAGTGGCTGCTGAGAAAGGTCATAACTATCTTAGAGGTCAATGTATATTTCTCGCATCCCCTAGGGTTTTAGTCATATATTAGTCATTATACGCCTTTTCTCCTCCCTGGATGGGTGCAATGAGCAATCGACCTATCAATTACTAATTCATCCTATGTTCGCGTTCTTTACCATTATGGAGTGAAACCATCCCTATA
>QJNS01000310.1:39673-82236 GCA_004154925.1 Monosporascus cannonballus | reverse complement strand
CCCCCCCCCCCCCCCCCCCCCCCCGCCCCGCCCCCCCCCCCCCCCCCCCCCCCCCCCCCCCCCCCCCCCCCCCACGGCGCAAAGCTTGGGACAGGCAAGCTATCTTCTTGCTAGGGTTTTGACTCACGACTCTCTGACTGAAGCGCTTCATGTTCATATGCATTGATGCAACCCGTAACGGCGCAATGAGAAATTCCGGGTGCGTTAACTACCCTTGAGAGGACCAAGTTGGCCCGACTCAAAGCGGTCGACGAGGTCCGGGTGCCAGAGACGCGGAGGGGCCGGACAGACGTGTCGGTTTTGGAGAAGGTGAAGTGGGTGGATGTCGACACTCGGAGCTGAGGATGACTGAGAACTTGATGGGTTTGAATCGGCTTCAATGCCGTGTGTCGCCGCAGATCCCCCTGTTTAGTCGAAATATACGGAGTAGAGATACGGGCGACGTGGTTGCATAATAGGAGGAAGATTGGGGGAAAGTGTCGAATGCAAGCCAAGCTACGTTTAGGTGCTTAAAGAGGTGTATGTATGTATGGCGTGGTTTTGAAACGACGACAGTGGAAATAATACTCGGTCCCAGCAAAGGGGAAAAGGAGAGTATGAAGATCAAAATAGCTCGGATTGAAGAAACCAGTGCCGCTGGTTGAGGGTGAGATCGCTGAAGTGGTGTTGGTAACACACACTTGGGGGGGGGAATCAGGCCGGCTGTTCTGGTGTATAGTAGGTATGTAAATAAAGTTGGGTTGTCGTTGTGAGGTGGAGAAAAAGAGGCAGATGGGGAGGAGGGACTCGCGGTCTCTCAGACCAGTTGACCACTACCAGGGGTTTCGGGCGTGTGATAATCGAAGTTACAGGGTCCTCCGAGTTCCACTATCCGCGGCCAGCACGGCTGAAGTAGCGGGTGGGCAGTACTACCAGACGGTACCTAAACACTGTAGGATCCTACGGTAGATGGGGAGGTAGGGATGTTGTGATTGATTGCCTAGTGCTAGCTTTAGGTCGAGCGATTTGCAGCGCATTCACAAGTAGGAAAAGGCTGTCGTCGCCTACAAAGTCGAATTTCCATAGGTAGTTGCAAATGGAAGTTTGCCGCTCCTAATTATTTGTGAGAATTCGGTTTGTATAAGGTATCCTATAGGTAGGTGGGCAAAGGTAAGGGGAAAGTGTGTAGTATGCAGTATGCAGTGCGTGAGCATCATGTAATTACGAGAAAGCAGCGAAGTTATTGTAAAAGCCGGCGTCTCGCCTTCAATGCCTGGCCGCTGCATACTTAGTTGGGATGAGATATTGGCCCACTACCAAGATATCATAGCGCATCCATTAACTCGACGGCTTGAGGAGCCAGCTCGGGGCGTTCTGCGGGGCAGCAGCCACTGAGCGGGCATCCGTTTATTTATTATTTGACGAGTAAGGTCAGGTGAGAAGGGCATATGCGACTACCAAATCCGATTAGCTACCACTACCTGCTACCTTGTAGCGCGAGCGAGGACGGTCCATTTATGCAAAAGCCCGGCATAATTTCTTTTTGGAAGAGAATGTGCGGGATATCAGGGATACTATCGGTATAGCTATTAGAGCGGCAAGCTGCCGGCTGGTACACCTGGCAATTCGCAGAGGCACCTCATCCGTCCTATCACATCAAGAGCGATATACCCAATGAGGCTACAAGTGAAGTTACTCTCAACATATCCATCATCATCATCGGCCGTTCGTCTTCGCAGGTCTTGGCTCTGGTTTACTCAGGGCATAAAATGAATCACCAGTAAGCCTGCATTATACCGAGCTACGGAAATCCGGAAATTTGCCAGCCGTCGTATTGGCGCAGTGAGAATCCGCTTAGATCAACTCCTCTGCACTTGACGTTGTGCCGATGAACTTCCTGGACACCGCAAAGTATCCAACTACTTCTTCTATCAACCACACTGCAACTTAGGCCAATGACTCGCGCCCCGGGACAAATACTTAGAAAACCCATTAACGGTCATATGCCCACCTGAACCAGATGCAAATCACATGCAACCGTGAGGGAGCAACAAGCTGATATAGTCCTCAACCTCCGGATATTTCAGCCCACTAGTCACAGTAATCATCGTCACAATCCGGACTTGTAATTAGGGCTAAGTTCGTCATTCTGAGGCAGCCCAATGGGGAGTGCGAGCCCTACTCCCAATGAATCAGCTCCTGTTGCGCCAACGTTCGATTTGCCTTCTCGGAAAATTGTTGCCATAGAACATCCTTGCATCGTCCAGAATCTCGACAAGGGCCTCGACACCTTCGGGCCACGGCCTGATTTCCGGAGTGTGAGTGTTATCTTTCGTTTCCCAAAGTAAGCCGGGAGCCCGCTTACCGACCATGCTTCGCAGCTACTTGAAGACGGCCGGGAACACATATCTTTGCCGATATGGCTTCGGCGTGACAACCCGACTACAAAGCCCATAGTGTCACAGCATGCTTCGTCCAACGGCATTCTGCTTAAGATCACCGTCCCGAAGCGGACGGGTCGCAAGCGGAAACGTGGAAGTAATGAACCGTTCTCTGGCGATGTCCACCCTTCGGGTGGAACCACAGGAGATGGCGGAGTTGACCGCGTTGCCTCTTTCGGTCGACAAGATGCGCCAGAGTCGATTCTCCGCAAGATGCAAGATAACATCGGAAGATATCGAGCAGAGGCCGTGGGGATGGTGAAAGATACGCACCGATATCGAGGTTTAGCGGACTTCCAGTTCTCTACCACCGACTCACCCTTTTTGACTAACGTTGCAGAACATCTTCTTCCCCTAAAGCGTAAGGGCCCCATTTACCCTCCATGTTACTGCTCGCTATGCTAATGCTTCGGCTAGTCTCGAAGCTTCGTGAATTCATGCTGAGGCCTGGTGTGGACAACAGCCCAAATCAGGAATTCGTACCTCCACCACATATCACGGATAAAATCATAAGTTTCAACTATAACTACGAACAGAACCCATATATAAGACCTCAGGGCCGTAACGAGGCCGGAGAGCTACTTCTGATCAACACGCAAGGCCGAAAGAAGATGTCATACGGCTGGTTCATTCAGCATGACAAGTTTCCCGTTCCGACTGGCCCCAAAAAAATGCACGATGAAACGAATGAGTCTCTGAACAACCTAGTCAAAAAGGTCAGGGCGGCGATGGGTGAAAGGCCTATATGGACGCGGCGCGCATTAATGAACCAGCTTAGCGACAGGTTTTTAGAATCGCAACTAAGAATAGCCATCCAGATCGCCGGTTACCAATTCAAGGGAGGCCCATGGCGTGATGCAATCATCAAATATGGAGTCGACCCTCGAACCGATCCTAGGTGTCACATTTACCAGACTTTATCCTTCAAGCTAGCCAAAAACAAGGTCGGACAGGTGAACATGTCCTGGCAGACGATCAGGAAGGATCAAACCCAGGCGTACTCGGCCAAAAACCAGGACCGAAACCCCAACAGCCATCTCTGGGACGGCGAGAGTTACACCACGGACGGGAAGTTCTGGCAGCTGTGCGATGTAACAGACCCTTTCCTGCTGAACATGATCAAGCAGGCACCGCTACGTCCGGAGTGCGACCTAGACGAATCCGGCTGGTTCTACAGGAGCTTCTGGTCCAAGGTCAAGCTGATCATGAAGGCGAAGATGCTCGCCATAAAATATGGCAGGCTCGGGTCGGACAGCGACCCGTTCCAGAAAGAGGGGTTCATCTACAACGAGTACCTGGCGCAGAAGCTGAGTCACATCCGAGACGACTCCGACGAGAAGGTGGTCATGAACATCCACCCTCTGACGCTGCCGATGAAGGACATAAGCGGTAAGAGGAAGCGTGCAAGGTCTAGCAAACTGTACCCCGGCACACTGAGGTTCAAGGGTGACACGGTCGATGACACGGTCGAAAAGCAAGACGAGGCCCAAGCCGGGACGTCGGATAGTTGGGAGGCGCCGACAACCGTGGAAGGCGGGAATGCAATTGATTGGGATGAGGATGACTTCTCCGGTTCGGAGGGTGCCGAATCGGAGGAAGGCGAGGACGTCGACTCGCCGGGCGACGCATGGGGGGATGACCTTGACGAGGATGTCGGCATTGGAGACTCGGATGGCCAGGGACGCGAAAGCGGAGACGAAGAAGAAGATCAAGATCAAGATCAAGCAATCGAACAACGCGAAGAACGCCAGGAAGACAATTTCATACCGGGCAAGGACGCCGGCGGAGGTCAACTACAAGGAGGGGGTCTCCAGGCAATGCAGACACAGTTTGATGCGACCCGATAGCTCTACTACTAATCAGCTTCAAGAAATTGACTTATTCCCACCAGCACCTGCATAAGCGACATATATCATTCTCTTCTTACGGAATAGTAGATGGTAAAATCACGTATCGAGGGGGACACGCGTAACAGACATCAACTGCCACCCTATCACTTAGCACTAAGACATGTAATCAGATAGTTACATGGGATATGTAAGTGTTGGTGAAAATACTGGCATTAATCCATTTTTATACAGATGCCTACGACCTATATAAAGTTTCATCCCACACCCAGGGCTCTACGCGAAGGTCACAACTAACCAGTGACGGTGTTCTTTGATCCAGATCCAGATATTGGCAGTCTAGCTCGGCCTGTACCTTGAACCTCGGCTCGCTCCCCACCGATCTATTCCACATACTAAGGCGAACTGCCGAGCTAATCCAATCCCCCTTGAAATATAATAATATCCCTGCATCTACATATGCTCGAGGAGCTTCCCCAATGACTCGAGAGAGCAATTACATCCGCCTTAATCCGCCTTGAAATCCACTCCTAAGCGTTTCTCCATTCAACCCATTTACTATCTTTACTACCTTACCCGTACCGCACCAGGAGAGACTACGGCAACCATGGCCAACGAGACGGACCTGAAGGACTTCCCTTCCCTCTTCTCCCTCAAGGGCAAAGTCGCCGTCGTGACCGGCGGCTCGCGAGGTCTCGGTCTCAATGCTGCTTCAGCGTGAGTACTCACCAATCCTCCGAGATCCCTAACCGTTCGAGTTAAACGGCAATCAATCAATCCATCCATCCACCCAACCCACCAACTAACTACCTTTCCACCGGCCCCGGCTTCCCCTTCACGATCGCACCTCCTACTCCTCCTTCCCCGGCTGACACGCTAACGAGAACGGCCACAGCTTCCTCCAAGCCGGCTGCTCCCTCGTCTTCATCTCGTCGCGCAAGGCGGCGGCGTGCGAGTCCGCCGCGGCGCAGCTCAACGCGCTGCCGAACCTCTCCCCGGGGGCGCGCGCCATCGCGGCGCCGGCCGACAGCAGCAACCCATCCGGGATCGAGTCGCTGGCGGCGCAGGTGGCGAAGCACACGGCGCACGTGGACATCCTGTTCGCGAACGCGGGGGCGACGTGGGGGGCGCCCTTCGACAGCCACCCCGAGGCGGCCTTCAGCAAGGTCATGGACCTGAACGTGAAGTCGGTGTTCTACTGCGTGCAGAAGCTGGCGCCGCTGCTGCGGGCGCGCGCGACGGTCGACGACCCGAGCCGCGTCATCATCACGGCGAGCGTGGCGGGGCTCGGCGTCGGCACGCTGGGCCGGCAGGGCACCTACGCCTATAGCGCCAGCAAGGCCGCCGCCATCCACCTCGGCCGCAACCTCGCCGTCGAGCTCGGCCCGCAGCACATCCTCGTCAACTCCATCTGCCCCGGCTTCTTCCCCACCAAGATGGCCTCGGGCCTGCTGGAGATGACAGGCGGCCTCGAGAAGCACGCGAGGAACAACCCGGCGAAGAGGCTCGGGCGGCCCGAGGATATAGCGGGCGTCGTCGTGTACCTGGCGAGTCGGGCGGGCAGCCACGTCAATGGTGCGGCGATCGAGATTGATGGCGGGTCGCTATGGGCTAGGGGCGGTTTGATGGATGCTGGTGCCGAGCCGAAGCTGTAAGGCAGGGTTTTCTTCGACCAAGTATATGTGCGTTGGATCATAGAAGCAGCGATCAATTTAGTAATATGACACATATGTCACTTTATGCAGCCGTATTGATGCCGTTCTCTCGGATACCCCAGTCAGCACTATGCTATTACATCTTATGACAGAAGAGTACTATGCAAGGATGCAAAGGCCCCTGACTTCTATATGCGGCCTTTCACCACCGTTTTCGCCCCTGATATTCTGGTCAATAGTGCGTGCACCTTCGCTCGCATCCCCCGCGCTGAGAGTTCAAGGTGCGACTTCTGGCTTCCGTGCGACCCAGTGACTAGCTCTATACACCGTCCGCAACATGCTGTCTGGATCCTGTACGTAAGGCGCCTCTCTATCCGTCTCCCGCTTTTCTACTACAAACCCTATGCGCTCTACTAAGGCCATAACCTCGTCGTCTGTAAGCTCGAAGCTGCCCGGATCCGCAACACCCAGGGAGTTGTTCTCGTCGTAATCACCGTCACCGTCGTAGCCGTGGTGGCCCTGCACGTGATTCTCCCAGTGCCAGAGCAGGGGGCCGACGTTGATGAGCACACCGCCAGGTTTTAGGGTTTTGAATATCACTTCGAGGTAACGGATGAGGTTCGGCGCCGTGTCGAGAAAGAAGACCGCAGCGACGGCATCGTACCCGTCCTTATGGGTGTCATCGCCGTACAAACACAAGAAATCCGCAGCGCACATCTGCATCGAGCCGGCATTTTCCGTCTGAGAAAGTGTCGTTTGGGGATGAACATCCGGTATCTTATAGGATTTGAACTGAGTCTCGCGGCTCCGGTGGTTGGAGAATGTGTGGATCCAGGGATATATGGTGTGTTGTTCCGCTGTCTCTGTGGAATTGAGGATGTAGGACGACGCCAGCAGTTGGTGGTAAGATATCTCGTTGCCTTCGGCCAAATAACCTCTCCGGCACAGTTCGAAAACCAGACGTCCCAGCCCGGCCCCCGGCACCAAGACTCTCGTCCCCCGCCTGTCGGGGTATCTCGCCTTCTCGGCCTCAAGTGCCTGAAAAACGGGGCCATAGCAAGCATCGCGCTCGACGGCACCTGCGGCCGACCAGTCACGGTAGAACTGCCGAAGGGTGCTCCGAGCCTTGTCCAGGTCCTGGTGTTTGGCGATGCCGGTCCATTCTTCCGGTACGGCGGGCTCCTGATTCGAGTTCGGGTCAGCCACGCCGAAAGAATGCAGACCAAATTTCACAATGGTGCGGGCAAGCCCGGCGTTGCTCTCGATGGCGTCATCAACCCGATCCAGCGTCTCCAGATAGGAGAACGGCGGAGCCGCCAGCATCTGCCAATGAGACTGGGGAAGGGCATAAAAGGCCTGTCTACGGAGATGAGTGCAGTTCAGATGTGCGACCTTGGCATATCGACTACGTCACCATCGTCAGTATCTGAAGTCTGCTTTCGTTTACGTTTGCGAGTGGTGAGCGTTCGATGGTAGCCAAAAAAATATGAGAGCGGAGTGGATATGGTGAATACTAACCTGAATGAGTCGAGTGCAGAAAAGATGACCCTGAGTTCCTCCGGGTCGTTGATTGTCTCTTCAACGCCGTTCCAGTGGCTCTCCTCCCCATGCCCGAGGCTCTCTTGAACGACTTCCTCCTCACCCATCTCTTTCAAAGTCATCGGATCGTATCACGGGCCAAAGCTTGCATATACCGCTGTGTTATACGGGGCTTAATCTCGTGGTGTGTTTTACGAATTTGAAAGTGAGCGAGCTACAGGCCTTAAATCCGGCTGCTTGTGGAAGTGAATGTGAGCTCTCCCAATATCAATGCCGTGATGGGAGGGCCTAGGATTATCATACGGTGGGGCAATATGCCTGATAAAGATGAAGAGGGGCAGAGAGTGAACTCTTAGGGTTGCATGAAAGAGAAAAGTATGTGATTAGAAAAAGGTGTACGATTACCTATGCAATCCGGATAATATAGGCTTTTGTATAATGAATGAGTTTGTCTGATTGTAGATCTGACATAATTATTAGTTCGAGATTCGCAGTCAGTGCTCGACTCGACAGCCTCAGATTATGCGCTTTGTAAGTTGACCGGGATTGCCAAGCAGCCAAGAAAAGCGATACTCTGGGTGCTCGGCAGTACCCGCAGTGATGCCGTGGTTGAGATTCTAGTCTAGACGCTCGGACCCATCTTGGAATGCCTACTTCACCTGGTCTACCTAGGAGACTTGACTGTCGGTTCGTTTAATACAACATCGGACAAGTTCATCCCTACCTCTGATGAGCAGAGGGGATATTTAGAGAATACCCAAGAAACACACTCGCTAGGGCTATCGCTCAAGTCGTATGTACCAGGAGATTTGCCCCATTCGTTCCTCGAGCAAAGCCGCCACAATGGACACAACTAGTGATCAGCCAATCCAACTCTCCTTTCCCTTGCCCCGGTCACTGGATACAAAGATTCATCTTCGCTTGGTAGTCAAGTCTAAGGCTATCATGCTTTTCCTGACAACGGTCGCCGCCGATGACGTGGGCAAGCCCGTTCCCATGGGTTCCTTCGTATATGCTCTGCCAGATGTAAGCTTGTATACTCACAGTATCTCCTCATATGGCATATGGCTTATTACTCGAATAGCAATACAATCCAAGTCAGCCACTATCCACCACAATCTACTCTACTGAGGCTACACTAGAGTTCACTACCCGCCTTGCCAAACTTCTAGCCAGAAAGACCCGGCTGCCTGTTTACGTGGGTAGCTCCATTAGCCTTGCTAACACTGGCCTTGGAGGAACCGTTGAAGAGGAGATGGAAGCCTTCAAGAAGGTCGTCGAGGTTACACTAGGCGAGCTGAAGGATGTCATCATACCCACCGATGCTAGGAAAAATGGCGTGGAAAGCTCCTGAGTCACTCACCTACATCGAAAGACTTCGACAGGTTCCATTTCATCGCGCCCTCCATGTTCATAAGAGGGTCTCATTCTTATGCTACGGCCTTCCTTCCTTATCCACTGGGGAGGTTGACCACCATATCGAGACCAATAGTCCACGCAGCGGTCTCTCCGCTTCACATCCCTTCCGCTTCGCTCGGCACCGGCAGACACCCCCTCGGTTGCGTTGTGGCGAGTTGCACATGCTTATCTTGTGACCGAACTACTGTTTTATGGCGCGACGTGCGACGATATGGTGGTCGTAATGCTTTACGCATTCGCCTTGCCCCTGGTGTGCGAGTTAACCGCTTAGCAGGATCAGTGGAGGCCTCAGCAAAGACAGAAATGTCCGATGCACCAACAGCGGGACCGATGAATTCCAGCCTACTCCGAGACGTCGACTAGAGGACAATTAGCAACAGCAGAGTTCCCTCCTGTGACTTACCGCGAAACTTTGAGACATGACGGCCACTAGAGAGCGCGCAGAAAATCTATATGGGTCAATAATCCCCCCCAACTTATAATTCTCGTGTCTTGATATCCACAGACCCGCGAGGCTGCCCACCCAAGAGTTCCCGGCACTGCAGTCGTATGTGTATTCTCACATGCTCCAGGTACATAACGGCGTCACTGTAGACGGTTCAGGACATGATGGAAGGGTCAATATGTGGCACCAAGCCTGACATGACCACAGGCAGTTGTGATGCAGCCCCCATTCGAGGACCTGGCTGATGCACATGGGGGAGAAACTATTGTGTCTCCCCAATGGAACTTTATTAGCTGATTTTGTACCTGTGACCTGCAGCCTCATAGATCGTAGATCAAACCTTGTATCGTGAGATCTGGTCGGCGATTACCACCTGTAGGACAAGGGAACACGGATTCCGCATCCCAAGCGGCATATCGAGGCCATTGGGTGTCTCGACCCATATTTGGATCAGCCGACTACTGAAGTTTGATTTAGGTAATCGCGCCAACGAGGGAACACATAGCCTTACGATCATGATGCTGCTCAATTAGGTCAGCTCATGTTTCGGAGGTGGCTACACTGCTAAAGGAGAATCACACAAGCAAAATCAGTAACCCACGAAGAATAGCCAAGATACTTCGACTCAAATGAATCCAGTTTCGTTGATTCTCACGTTGCATAAGGGGTATGCTGGTATGACTCGCCTAACGTCAAGAGTTCTTCAATAATGACTACAAGATACCCAAGGAAAACCTGTAATTCAACATCCACCTCATCCGTCACGGAAAGAGCCATAGCTAGAATGCATATACTTCTTGGGCTTAACTTACCCCGTGACAGTACCGTTGCAGGATCCTCGCTCCAGGCGAGACTCGTCTCCTTCTAAGCTACCGCTGTCAAATCGTTTGTATGTCGTATTTGTTGACTTTCCCTAAAGATATCCCGAAGGTCACACATTCATCTCACACGCCGTATTATTCTCCGCGCTCTTCCGTCCAAGGTCAATCTCAATGGTAACAAGTCGTAAGGTTGAGGACGGCAATGTCCTCGGTCAACGAATAACACTGAAATTAGATCCAGTCGGACTGTTTGGCCTTATATCTAAACATAGTTGGGTTTGTATAGACCTAACGACTGTCGAGTGGAAACACCGTAGCACTACGGACGGAGTTCTGCTGTATGACACAGTTCGTTGACCAACTTGTTTTAGGTTTTTAACTCCCAATCATGGCTACGCCTCGGTCTACCAAGGCACAAGGGCGAGCTTCGCTGAGGCGTATGACTGAAACCAAAGAAACCGAAATCGTCCCAGCTCCTAAGGGATATTACAAGTACGGGTCAGCGAAAGCCAAGTCGTGATGACATACATACGCCAACCTCGAGTCCTCTGCTGCGACGTTGTTGCGTCTTTCGGTGCCGCACCCGGACCAATAACTGCCGCGCAATTAAACCGACATCATCGTCCGCTACCCGAGGAGCGGGTGGCTGCATGGCATACAGCCCTCCTACACCCCGGTCTGACACGTGAAGTCTCCCAGGTCCTTCGTCAAGATACCTAACGTTAGGGACTGGGGTGTCCCAGCATCATAGGTACGGATGTCGAGAAATGCCATTGGGGCAGATAAATCTCCGGGCGAGGTTCCCACGTCTCACATCACCGGTTATCGAAAGTTGCTTGAGGTGGGAGGGTCCGCAATGAACGTAGGGTAGGCAGCGTGTCTGTCAGGACTCGCAGGAAACCTTTTTTTTTCCCTGTCGAGGTTCTACTGCAGCAATTTGGCGAGCCCCTCGATGTACGACCTTGGATTACATGGCAACCTGCACAGGAGCTCGTGATATGGGATGGATTATTTCCCACCCCGCGACGTGAGGGCACACCCAACGTGTGCGGCGCCCCCCGTCCGGTATTGCCATGCCACGAGGACAAGCGATGAGAACACAAGATGTTTGCTTCGTGATGAAGGCACATATGCAGCATTTCGCTCTTTTCCCCATCTTACCCCCTATTTCTAACTACTTAGATACATGCACACGATATCTGGCCGTTGGGAAGGCGGTTTGGGAGGTTTCCTTGTCATAATCATACCAACGCTGGACCGGCAAGCACTACGAGATCCTACACCGGTCTCTTCTCGTGCAGCCCGGTTTTGCAGCTCGCCTCTCTTAGAACCCAGCGCTGCGGCGGAGTCCGGTATATTGCTAGCGCTAGCTGGGACGCCCGAATCCAGATTTCCTTCCCTGTTTAATGCGACCTGTATGGATCTACGGTCAGCACCACGAATACAGACCTCGAGGCCCCGTTCTCGATCCCGGGTCACAAACGCGTTTACGCATAAAGGGGAGTGCTCGTTCACCGCCTAGACCGGTTACTCCCCGCCGCGTAGCTGAGGAGGAAACTGTCGACGATGCCATCTGACATCCATGCTGCTAACGTTACATCTTGCCAATTTCATGGCAACCACGTTTGCAGCGACATGGTGATTTTGAGTGCAGAGCCTCACAGCCATTGATATACTGCATCCGTGCCCGTTTTAGGCTTCTATTCGTCGGATGTTGTCGGAACGTCGCTTGTGGAGCAAGCAAGATGCAACACCGTTGAGGTGAAATGGCTGTTGGTACCTGACGGTCGAAATGAGATTATTCCGAGTCCGTTCCACATGCAGATAAGTGCATTTCGTGGCGTAACTCCTACATATGAGGCGAGGCATGTAGGTACGGTAATAGCGTAATTTAAGGTAAGAGGATCTCGTACAGATCATCTGTTACTTGCAACTAAACCTAAGGCCCCTACCCATATTCACGTACTGGAGCTCACCTAATTATAGAAGGCTGCATAACCCCATTTATTAACATAGTGACTAAGGTTGGGCATATAAATGCATAAATTAAAAGTCTAGCAGGGGTAAAGACATCGCGATAGGTGCATAGGCACTTCATCAGCTAATAAGGATATGCTAGACCTGAATGAAGTTGGGGCCGTCCGATCGAAAACAGGGATCAGAGGGCGTCGTAGCAGTTCCCCTCACCTTTTGTGCCTGTGACCTGACAATCTCTGACCCTACGCGAAGAAGTGAAATCAATCCCAAAACCCCACCATTAGTCAAATCGCAAGGGCACCCCATATCCCTCAAGTTTATACATACAGTGCACACAACCACCACACACGCATCAACCCACCATGGTTGTACCGTCCTCACTATTAGTGTTATGAAAGGCTGGCTTCCTTTCCAAGTTATATTGACCACTGACTTCCCTACCTACTGTACACTTATACGCAGATATATTGCTGCCTTACCTAGATCCTAACGCACGGCAGCAAAGAGCAGCGACAACTGCAACGCCCCTTCTTTGATCACCACTGTATTCCCGCACCTCTCTGAATTTGTGTATAAATCTTAAGGAGAAGGGGGGGTAAAAAAGAGGAACGAGGGCTGTTGACAGCTATTCCCAAAGAGTGTCCCCGCGGATTATTACTAAACTCTTTCCGTTTAAACAAGTGAAAGCGGTACGACTTGGCGAATCTTTTTCCTTCTCACTGGGATCGTCACCCACCATTACATTATCACCATCCTGACACCGCAGTAGCTCCTGGTTAACTGCGGTTCCCCCCCCTCTCCAATACGCCGAGTCATACGCGCAAACCGACACCCCTGCTGACAGCCATTTAATATCAGTCACTGCCAAAATATCGAAGGGGCAATCCTCTACGGATACTCACAGTACATCGAGTTCTCTCCAACTTCTTCTAGGCGCACTCCCGAATCTTCCTCTCGCCCGCCATACATCATGGCGTGGCAACCCAATCCCGAGTCCTTGAGCCAGCTGGCCGCTTGTCTCAAGGACTCCCTCAGCGGCTTCAACAAGGCTGCCCAGAAACAGGCGGAATTGGTAGGGGCTTCCTTTATTCACTTGCGTATTATGATTGGGTTCGCAGCTGCTCCTAGAGCTCCTAGCCGGATCGACGAAGGCGAGCGCATGCTAATGTACTCCTGTTTTCACTCCCTAGATGCTCACCCAGGCCAAGGCGTCGCCCGACATCAACAATTATCTCGTCTATCTTTTCTCGACCAGCGACCCTCCATCTGGGATACAATGCTCCGCGCAGGACTATCATCTCGTACGGTCTGCGGCCGCCATCATGTTGAAGAACAATGTCAAGACCGGCTTAAAACAAATACCGGCGGACAGTCTGAACCTGATCAAGATGGCCATTCCCTTGGGTTTGCAGGACAAGAACTCGCAGATACGCAACTATGCAGGCAACATTGCGACCGAGTTGATCCGCCGAGGAGGCTTATTGAGTTGGCCGGAGCTCATACCAGAGCTGTTGAAGATCCTTGGCAACGAGGGTGGCCAGTTTTCTAACGAAGCGCAAGAGGGCGCCATAGCAGCCCTGGCGAAGATCTGCGAAGACAATACCAAGATGTTGGAGCGCGAGCTCAATGGCCAGAGACCCCTGAATTTCATCCTTCCAAAGCTCATACAGGCGACTAAGAGTCCTCTACCGAAAGTCCGCGCACAAGCTCTAACTGCGATTAACGTATTCACGGCCCGGAAGTCTCAAGCCATGCTCAACTGTATTGATGACCTACTACAGCACCTCTTCACCTTAGCAGGAGACCAAAGTGCCGACGTACGACGCCAAGTGTGCAGGACGTTCGTTCAACTCGTGGAGACCCGACCAGACAAACTGCAACCCCACCTAACTGGCCTAGTGGACTATATCATCTCGCAGCAGAAGGACGACGATGAGGAGCTAGCTTGCGACGCCGCTGAGTTCTGGCTTGCCGTTGGAGAGCACGACTCGCTCTGGCAATCCTTGACCCCGTATATCAACAAGATCATCCCAGTCCTCCTCGAGTGTATGGTGTACAGTCCTGAGGATATTGCCTTGTTGGGAGGCGCATCAGATGATGAAGAGGAGGAGGACCGCGAGGAAGACATCAAGCCGCAGTTCGCCAAAAAGTCGGCAGGACGAACCGCAAATGGCGGCGACGCGTCCACCGACCCGAATCAGAACGGTAACGCCTACCAAAAGTTGGCCAATATGGACGAAGACCTAGAGGAAGGCGAGATTGAAGACGAAGATGGCGAAGACGGGAACCCGGATGAGAAGTGGACACTCAGGAAGTGCTCCGCGGCTGCGCTTGATGTGTTTGCGCGTGACTTCCGGGACCCCGTTTTCGAGTCTATTCTACCCTATCTTACGAAGAACCTCAAGCATGACGAGTGGCCGTATCGTGAGGCCGCCGTCCTCGCACTAGGAGCCGTGGCGGAAGGTTGCATGGGTGTCGTCACGCCTCACTTGCCCGAACTGGTACCTTACCTTCTTTCGCTACTGAACGACCCCGAGCCTGTTGTCCGGCAAATCACCTGCTGGACACTCGGTCGTTATTCAGCTTGGGCTGCCGGGCTTACGGACCCGGCTCAGAAGCAGCAATATTTCGAACCCATGATGGAGGGTATCTTGACGAAGATGCTCGATAAGAACAAGAAAGTTCAGGAAGCAGGCGCGTCGGCCTTTGCGAACCTTGAAGAGAAGGCCGGAAAGAAGCTCGAGCCATACAGCGGGCCGATTATCCAGCAATACGTCAAATGCTTCCAGAAGTACAAGGATCGCAACATGTATATCCTATACGATTGCGTACAAACCCTAGCCGAGCATATTGGACCGGTTCTAGCCCAACCCGATCTAGTAGACGCGCTGATGCCGGCTCTCATCGACAGGTGGCAGAAGGTTTCAGACCAGTCCAGGGAACTCTTTCCCCTCCTGGAGTGTTTGTCATATGTCGCAATGGCTCTGAGCGACGCATTCACCCCATACGCCCAGCCCATCTTCCGCCGGTGTGTGAACATCATCCACCAAAACCTGGAACAGTCTTTGGCCCTGGCGGACAATCCAGCTCTCGAGGTTCCCGACAAGGACTTCCTCGTCACCAGCTTGGATCTTATTAGCGCAATCATCCAGGCGCTGGACAAGGAGAAGTCTGCCAAGCTTGTCGAGGAATCCCAGCAGGCCTTCTTCGAGCTGCTGGCCCTCTGTATGGATGATCCTACCGATGAAGTGCGCCAGTCGGCCTACGCGGTACTCGGAGACTGCGCGAAGTACGTTTTTGGACAGTTGCAGCCGTCGCTGCCCAACATCCTCCCAGTCTTGTTAAGGCAACTCGACATCGACAATATCCTTGATGAAGAAATAGACAGCGGTTTCAGTGTGGTGAACAACGCCTGCTGGTCAGCCGGGGAGATCGCCATTCAATATAAGTCCGGAATGGCGGAATGGGTGCCCGAGCTTTTTAGGCGCTTCGTCGACATCATCACCAACCCGGGTATTCCCGCGGGAGTACAAGAGAACGCCGCAATCGCGTTGGGTAGGCTCGGGCTCGGTAATAGCGAGCTCCTTGCGCCACACCTAGCCAGCTTCGCGGAAGATTTCCTGAGCTCCATGGATGAGGTCGACCCATCGGATGAAAAGGCAACCGCTTTCAGAGGGTTTACCGTTATAGTGGAACGGAATCCGATGGCGATGGAGAAGTCGCTTCTGCACTTCTTCACTGCGATTGCCCGGTACAGAGACCTGAAGCTACGCAGCGAAAACAACAGCGGCCTGCACGAAGACTTTCAAAAGGTAAACCGCATCCCACTACTCACTCCCAGTTTTGAAAAAGTACGTTCTAATATCATGCTAGACGATCAACATCTATCGCCAACTCATCCCACAGCTGGACCAGTTCTTGAGTCAATTGCAACCTCAGGATCAGGAGGCGCTGAAAGCGACCTATGTCTTCTGATGAGAGGCGCGACGCTTTCACATGTGCACCCCAACAGCACTTCTTCTCATGTTCGCCAGTTTAGCCTCGAGCTGAAAGATCGTCTGTGCAGAAAAGTTAGCTAACTTGCATGTGTTATGGACGACGATTTATGACACGTATGTGGCTTTGACGTTATGGTGTTGACGTGGTCCGAGGCTCGAGATGGAATGTAATCGCCAAAAAGTTGTCAAATACCGATCGCGGCGGTGGCACATCTAGTTGGCTGCTGTTTTGTGACCTGGAGTAGGTAGTCCGGCTTGATTCTGGCGTTCCGTGGTAGTATGAGGGGCCGCTGAATTAGGATGTATCGGTCCATGGGGGGCCATGTATTGGAAGGAGGACAACACGAGGGGGTGCTTGGCAATGAAGTACGAATCGGCGGGTGGACATCGAAACATAGGTTAGTCCATGAGGCATCGTCATTGACACTCTCTTGCCATAGTCGTTCAAGGGAAAACGGTGCGACTGGAGATGAGATGGGATCATAGATCATACCGGGGGTACTGCGATTAATCTTTGAGGAACTCCGTCGTTGCTCTGTCAACCACATCATCTCTCCTTTTTTTTTTTAACATAGATAGCCTTAGATAGCATTTCACCCTCCCGGATCAGCAGATGGTTTTCGGCACACATAGAAAGAAATGATACCTGCGGGGAAGGGGACGCCGGGAGACGGCGAACTGGTACCATCTTGTCTCTGACGGCCGTTTTGTGTCCCCCCATCTGTCCTTCTGTTTGTCTGTGTGAATATAAGGTGGTTAGAGCAGAGACGTAGGTAAGTGCTCAGTAGACGAAAAGGCAAGGGGATGTAGACGAGATAGAGCTGGCAAGTCTACTGTCCTACTAGGGAATCGCTTTACGGTGGGCAGGAAGTATCATTCAACTTGCTGATACGCCTGCATATTTCCCACCAAACTTCGCAGCACACTGCAAGCACGCACGATATTGACATGCCGTAGTACGCATGGGTGCAATTGCTCGTCGAATTTTTTTTTATTTCTACAGTTGACGCCCGGTCGGTGCATATATACGTGCGTGTGATCCGTGAAGGACAACTGTTGTCCTCCGTATTCAGCCAACCCGTGGTATTCGTGTGGTATCGTTTCGCCATCCCCCCCATGCTCGGGCTGCTGCTCCATCATGGCCCGTATGGCCCGTGCGTCCCGCTCAGACAATAAAGGAAGGGGAGATGCCTCACGCCGAGGATTCCTCCTCGACGACGCCCAGGGCCTGGCCCATCTTGACGTGCTCGCCCTTCTGCGCGACCCAGCGGAACCCGCCCCTGGCGCCGGGATTCTCGGCGACGGGGGCCTCGAAGACGAGGACGATGGTGCTGCCGAGCTTGAAGCCGCCCATCTGCTGGCCGCGGCGCAGGGCGTGGCCGCCGAGCACGGGGCTCGCCGCGGCGTACGAGGCCTCGGCGTAGCCGACGTAGGGCTCGCCGCGGCGCGCGGCCTCCTCGGCGGCGCGGTCGGCGGCCGTGTCGGTGAGCAGGGAGTTGGTGCGCAGCTCGCGGTCGAAGTCGATGACGATGGAGCCGACGTTGGTGGCGCCGCCGGGCACGAAGCCGAAGAAGCCCCAGCGCCAGCGGCCGAGCAGCGCCACGCGCTCGTTGAGCGTGAAGAGGCCCGGCAGGGTGCGCTGCAGGTAGGGCGACACCGAGAACAGCTCGCCCGCGAAGTGGCGCCGCCGCTCCACCACCCAGTTCGCCGGCGAGTGAAACCGGTGGTAGTCGCCCGGCGCCAGGTACACGACCGCGTAGTAGAGCGCCGTGTGCTTGCCGGGCGACAGGACGTCCCACCAGGGCCGCTCGCCGAGCGCCAGGTCCGCGCGCACCTCGGATACGGCGCTCGGGCTCGAGGGGTCGGCCGCCTGGTCCTCAAGTTCCGCTACCGCGCGGCCCTCCTTCGGCCCGCCGGAGAGCAGGGCCGGGACCGTGTACGAGATGCCGTTGACGCGGGCGAACTCCTCGTCTTGGGCGACGAGATTCTCGTCCCCATCCACGGCGGTCTTGGCGCGGTGCCCTTCTGCCGGTTGTCTGCCCTCGGATAGGCTAGGCGTAGGGGACTGCTTGCCCAGCAACGCGTCGACGCTGTACGTCATGCCCTTGACCTGCTCTATGTCGCCGCCCTCGATCTTGCCGAACTGCAGGAGGCGACCGTCGGCGGGGGACAAGAGAGCATTGTGGTTGGGATCTAGCGGGCGGGCGCCGGGCTTGAGGGTTCGGTAGAAGAAGGCGGCGAGATTAGGGAAGACGTGGAGATCCTGCTCCTCGATCTCGTCCAGGTTCACACCGAAGATGAAGGCGTATAACTTGAAGCCCGGAACGCGGAGGTAGTACGGGATCGGTATCTCGTTGAACTTGCCCCACAACCTCGACATCGCCTTCAGGGGTAATGTGGACATTAGCTGCACTTGCCTAAGAGAAGATCGGTTACCACACGAGCACTGAAAGGAGGCGCGTCGCGGGATGCATACCATGGACCATCGGGCCTGACCCTCGGCCTCTTCCGGGGCTTGCCGCCGGGCCCGCCATCCTCGGATTCCCTCTCGAGCCTCTCCTTTTCCCTCGCCTGCGTCTTGTAGAACTGCACGAAACCCAGGAAGCCAATTCCGAGACCAACGGGTATCGGATACCATTGGACCTTGGTGTTCTTCCATGCAGTTCCTAATCTTGACCTGAACCGCTCTTTGTTCTGCCATCTTGCCGATGTCTGGTGGATACATGGTCTAGGAGTAGCGAGGAAGTGTCGGGCGGGCTGTTGCGTTCGGACAGGGCAGCTTTGCCAGAGACGACCACACGATAATAAGGTCTTTGCCGTCGCTGATCGGCGTAACAAGACCGAAGCATGCGGGCTCGCCATGTTGACAAACCGCAGATTATGGAAACTGAGCGTTAGCCCAATGTAGAGGGAGAGAGCTCTTGTCTAGTTACCGTCAAATGTGCGCATGTGAAAAAGTTGGGTGTTTGGTAAGGGATTCTGCATGCATTCGGCGTCACACAGGCGAGGTTCGCAATACAGACATTGGATCAAGGACAGAAGGGAGTACTGAGGTTGCAGATAATAAGAAGCCTCGCAATCCGATATAGAGTATAATGCGCGCTGGTTGTTCTAGATCATATATATTTTGACGCAGGCTTGAGAAAGGAAGAAATGCTCGCCTTCAAGAGGCTCAAAGCAACAAAAAATCCGATGACGCACCTGCTGCGCCTATCGCATTAGAAGCTAAACTAGTCCCTCCTGGCTGGGCCGAACAAACAAAAACATACAGTAGAGATATACCCAAGTTTAGAGAAGAAAAAAAAACAAATATACGATTATAATGTTGGTAAGCTCTTCTTTGAATCAAGCTATTATGGTTTAACGCAACATACCAGTTCTAATATAAGATATGTATATAGTCTAAGGGAATGTTTGATAATATAGGTGTTACAGTAACCGATATACACATATGCAAAGATGCTTATACACCAGATTGTCGGGCCGAACCATGTCAAACGGTCCAAGCTCCATCTATCCCTTGGGGGGGCAGGGGGGGGCAGGGGGGTTTCATTAATGACAGCGTGGTTTTTAGCACCAATCCGAAGAAGGTACAAGGATCCTTTGTATCTCCTTAGCACTAATCGCTACCGCTGCTGGCGCCGGTGCTAATTGCTTGTCGGATAACAGGCTACTTCTTGGCTGATCCCATATAGCTGTAGTCCCCCGGTCATGGAATGCAACTGAATCTCGATCGCACATACTCACACGGCACATCCATGTGTTAGAGTACTTGGCCACATATACTACTATACTCAGCCTCGTCGCTAGACAGACAACACTCGACCCTCCTTCCTAACCTTCCATACCCATACTCTTCTTCACTCGAAAATACTTTTCTGCCCAAGCTCAGATCTCGAGGTCCATTCTCTATTTTTTTTTTGGCGTTTCTGCTGGGCTAGCAGCCGGTCTTCATGCTCGCCTAATATGCTTCCCACTCTTCCTCCCCCGGCTTGACGAATGCATGACATCGTCCCGCCTTCTCGCTATTCGTAAACACTATCGCGGACGACGGAAGGAATCCCCCAGAACGCGCGCCGTGTCTGAGGAGCCACCCCGCCTGAAGTATCGCCATGGCTTCCCCATCGCCGAACCCCCTCGCTGCCGAAGCGGAAGGGGTACCTCTCAAGTTCACGTTACAAATCTTGTCGCCATCCACCGGTGTGCCTCAACCTTTGGTAATCCAGGGCTTGCCTGCGAGCGCGACCATTAAGCAGCTGAAAGAGAGACTACGGAATATCCTTCTAGCGAGGCCTTCAGACCAGGCCCAGCGCCTTATCCACCGAGGCCGCCTCCTAGCACGGGAGGAGGAGACTATGCTGAACGTGTTCGGGGAAGAAGCGGTATGTACTTTCGACCCAGCGCCAATTCCACCGTCATGGGGTCGCGCCCGGGGACAACGAAGGAGACACTTGTTGCTAATCGGTTCGGTCATGATATAGCTACGCTCTACAGACCATCAGACACTACATCTTGTGTTGCGAGATCTTTCTGACGCCCGACCAGCTTTCCCGCCGGCTCCTCCTCAGCAGAGCGTAAACCAAACTCCTGGCACAACCACTCAGCAGCCAACGGGAGCCCAAGCCCAAGCCCAAGCCCAACCGCAGCAGCAGCAGCAGCACCACCACCACCACCACCACCACCACCACCCCCTTCCCCAAGCGGGGATCTTTCCAGCGCATACCCAAGTTCGAATTGGAGCTGGGCAATGGCCATTGGCCGGTAACGTGCCCTTTGGCCAGCAGTTACAGCTCCCGACTGTCGCCATTGCTGCTGGTGTACAACCGCTGAATCTCCCGAACCCCCCTCCTGGAATAACATCACACCAGTTCATTGCCCAGTACCAACGCGAATTACTCGCCGCCAGGTATCCCCAATTGGGACAGCGCAGGCTGGACGAGCTGTTGGAACAGAACCTGCGAGAACTAGAACACCGCGCAGCTCGGACTTTACAGACACTCAGCTCACAAGGCACGGGCACGCAGGATGAGGCGAATGCGACGGGGAGGACCGCTTCGCCCCTCCAACCCGACACGACCCGTACTGTCGTACGCGAAAGAGTGGGGCCCAACGGCCAGCAGTGGCGGATCACTGTTAATGAATCGATATCGAACGGACTGCATCGCCAGGGGAGAATGGGCTCGCCACTTGCAATGGCTGATATGGGGGGTCCCTGGCGGCCTCCCAGCGGTATCCCCCAGCCTCGGGCCCCGCCCAACGGAGGGCAGCTTTCGGGTTCCGAGGTGCAGACTGCCTTGCAAACAGCCGACGCGCTCCAGGCGACAAGGTCAATGTCCGATGCCATGAGGAGAAACGCAGGCGGGACATCATTATCCAACCTCGCCGGTACCCAATCCAATCGCCCCATGGCCCCTGGCGCCACGGCCCCATCTTTAATGGGCCATCTAGGGCAAAGTGCCGCCGGGACGCCTGATTTGTCTAGAGAAGCCGGCGTTGGTAGGAATGCCCGGGCCACCTCCGGAACACCTGAAGTTTACATACTGTCTTCTCCTAGCGGCCCGCGCGCTCTGTTGCTGAACGGTAACTTGGATGTCTACTTTACTCCTCACGCTCGAGCCAGCAACCAGTTTCTGGGGCCGCGCAACCCCCTAGGCCCAGGGTTGTGGGGCGTCAGTGGTCTTCCTAATATCCGCCCGCCAACGTCGACGCAAATTAATCCAAACCATAGATCTCCGGCAGGAGCAGGCGCGACAGGAATAAACAGTTCACAAGCACAGCAGCAACCACAAGAGCAAGCACAGAATGGCTTGCCTCAACCCCAGGGACAGCCCCAACCGGGCCATGCGGTAGCCCGTCCGGATAATGCCCAGGTAGAGGCAGTAAGAATCGCCAACTTATGGCCTGCTGTATGGGGAATGATTCGGTTATCGCTATTTCTGTTCGTGTGGTGGTACACCTCCCCTACCGCCACCTGGTCCCGGTTGATGATGGTTGTCTTTATTGCAGTCACCTTCTTCCTTGCGAATACGGGCCTCTTGACACCTTTGACTGGGCAAATTTGGGTCCCAATCCGGCAGCACCTCGAGAATCTCATCCCGCTCGCCGATCATCACCGGGACGCACAGCCCGCCCGAGCCGCGGATGCGCAAGGTGGAAATGGGAACGCGGCAAACGCCGAAGCACAGCGGGGGTTGGACCCTGCCGACACGGCTGCGCGGTTAGTGCAGCAACGGCGCGAGCGCAACGCAAACTGGCTGGCAAATCAAGTGAGGAGGCTGGAGCGCGCTGGGGTGTTATTCCTGGCTAGTATTGCACCCGGGGTCGCCGAGAGACACATCGCGCACCTGGAAGCCGAAGCGAGAGCGGAGCGGCAACGGCGAGAGACGGAGGAGGCGGCAGCGAGAGAAGCCGCCGCGGCGGCCCAGGCAGGGAGCGGAGACACACCAGCAGGCGCGGGACAGGCGCAAGAGAGTTCTGGTTCGAGTACGGCGATAGACCAGCAGGACGGGGCCGAACAAACCGAAGGAGAGGGGCTTAGGGCGAGGGCTCCCAATGCCGATGGGCTGCCGGTTGCCGCCTAAGGAGTTCACCAAAATGAATAGTATACCCAGCCTATCCATGCAGGCGCCCACTGGGAGGCGGCCTTAAAATGAACCGGCAAAGAAAGAACATTCCGTGGGACATGATTGAAGGTGTTGACGGGATAACATGTTTTGTTGACAACACACACCCTTAGCCGAAAAGCATTTCGCTAGCACGGTGTGTATGAAGGGGTTTATTTTACTACCGCTAGTCGCAGTTCAATCTCGAAGAGCGGATTTGTCACAGTAGCCGCTAGTCTAGCGATGTGTATATGTACCAATGATGAAGGGAATACCGTGATCGCTCGTGCTCAGGGAGGGTTCGTAACCGCTTTATGACACGGGGGATCTCGACAGTTCAAGTGCTCCACCTAACAAAAGGGGCCAATAAATCCTTCGGAGTTTCGCTACCGCGTATGAGTGACCCTTAGCGCACCTCGGGTACCTTGCTGAAATACGTATAACTGTGCCATTCCCGGTCCAGGCTTAAAGGATATAATGCCCGTTTAAACATTAGACGTTATCCGTTAAGTATTACATATTTACCTTTTAGATATTATCCCATTCCTACCTCAGCAGGCCGAACAGCCTCCTCAGGGTCGAAACACCGAGACCGAGAGCGCCGCGGCGCCTCGCACTTAGGGTTTTCCGCCGCCTTTGTTCTTCTCCTTTTCGACCTTCCCCCTCTGTTCCTTCCCGCCAAGCGGCACCTCCCCCTCCTCCTCTGAGACCCTGATAGCCTCCCGCCCCAGTGTGGGGCCTCACACTTTTCGGCACTCCAGGTCTTGACACCTCCACCGCCGCGTCCTCATCATACTCACCATACTTACCATCATCGCCCTCGCTACGGGGCCAATGCAGCTCGTCCCAGAGGTCCAGCTCCGCGTCGCCCAGCGCCGGGAGCCGGAGCACCCGCCTGAGGAAGGCCAGCATGGCGGGCGCGACGGCCCCCCGCGCCCCGTCCCGGGAGAGGGACAGCGCCGCCTCCAGCAGCGCCCGCACCGCCGGCGCGTTCGCGTCCCGCCCCACGCACCCGCAGCATCCCGGCGAAGCGTGCTGGAAGTCCAGCTCGATGCGCGTCTCCCCCGGGAGGGCGGCGGCGGAGGAGGAGGAGGAGGGGGACGCGACCCGCGTCGCCCAGAACCCCGCGCTGCACCCCGTCTCCGGGTGGTCCACGCGGTAGATCGTCACCCCGTTGATGCGGCCCTGTGTCACGGGGGAGGATCGCGGGCGGGCGGGCATCTCGACGGCGGAGAGGCGAGGGTGGCGAGGGAAGGTGAAGAACAGGGGGGGTTTAAGGGGCGTGTTAGGGATCCGGGCGGGTGCTGGCTGGACTGGCTCTGCGGTGATAGAAAGTCATCGTCTCGAATGGCCCAGGGGGGAAGGCCGGGTTTTATACGGGGAAGCTTCGCAGGTGATTCCTTCTCAGTCGGTGCTACAATGGGCTTTTATGAGGTGCCTCGAGGCGCGAAGCCGCGGCTTGCTCCTAAAATGACGGGCGCTGACTAGCTCGAGAATGCTATTGTCCCGCAGGAGAGGGCGCCGACAATGGCCTTTGTGTCCTTTGTTGAGTTCTTTCATCTTTGTTTCGCTTATAATACCTTATGGCTTAGAATAGATCCTACTCTGGTGATGCATCATCCGGCTAAGATACTGTCGTTATTCCTCTGAGCGGCCGGCAGGAGCAGCACGGTCTTTGTTTACTTTTGGGAAAAGAAAGAAGGAAAAGGGGCATGTTGTAGGACTCGAATCCACTTGTGACTGTACATTCCCGGAGATGGTATGCAAACGCAGTCCGGTATTAAAGCACAGCTCGGAACAATTTCCGATTCAACGTCGTCCTCGAAGCGCGAGGTGTAAACACCGTTCCGAGCATCACCGAGCTGTACTATTCATAGTAGAACATCTAGATGTTAATACTTGTCTGCTCCTGGGCTCGAACTCTATATGTATAGGGAAGGAGGGAAAGGAGAGGGGAGAGTGAAACCTTTAACCAGCTGGGTTAACCAACTGGTTTATGAGAGCAGGTGATGATTCAAAGTCTTAATTTGATACAGTAGGTTTCCATCCTGGATGGCATCCGTTTATGTCAATGTTGCACGGCAGACCCGGTTTGCCCTTGAGGCAACCCGTTGGGTGAATCTTCTCACCTTGGGTGTATCGCCTCGCCTTGCAGTACTTAATCACGCTGTGGACAAAATAGATAAACCATCCTTATACTATATAGGGGGCTAAATCTAAGAACTAGATGATTCAGATCCAACTAACAATGATAACTGTTTATTTAAATCAAGGAGTAAAAGTTTGTGATTATTCGAATTTCCCTGCTAAGTAGGTCTCCTACCCCTGAATCATCGCCGTCTTACACCTTTTCATTCTTACCCTTCCATTTTTATATTTCTACGCTTCCCCTTCCATTTTCGTATATTTCTACTCTTCCCCTCCTACTTTCACGTTTCTGTGACCGCTTCTCGTCAGAACAACAAAAATGCCACGACGACGCAGGCCCCAACGCCATGACGGCGGGAACCTGCGCCTCCGAGAGCTCCTCCCCAGAGTGGGATTCGACTTCGCGGACAAGGCAAACCGCGCCATGCTCTCCGGCGCCAACTCTGCCCTCGTCAAGGAGAAGATTCGGGGATTCGCCGGAGACCTCGGCTGGAACCTCGTCGATGAGGTCCTCGCCGTGCTCTTCGAGCAGGCGAACGCGGCGGTGGAGGGGGATCCGGCCCGGCTCTCCGACGCGACGCCGGGAGAGTTTTGGGGGGTCATCAAGCAGAACGTCCCCTGGGCCAGCGGCGCCGATCTTGGCGGCCACGCCGTCTTCTCCCTCGCCGCCGCCCTCGTCGTCGCCCACGAGACCTACGATGCCGCCCGCCCCTACGAGCGGTTTAGAGACCAGTATGGGAAGCTGGCGGAGGGCGTCCACAGGTTCTCTGCGCTGCTCAAGCAGCACCACCACGACAATGTCCTTGTCATGAGCTTCTACTTCGACAGCTCGGTGGGACTGCCGCCGGACGGTGAGGAGGAGCTGGAGGAGGAGAAGATCGAGCTGGCCCAGGAGGTCGAACCGATGGACATCGAGACGTGGGCAAGGGGAATAAGAAACTAGGTATGCGGCGTGTGCAATTATGCTGAAACCCATTAATGCTACGTGATGCCAATTATTTTCCCATTTGCTGAATATCTCATCCCGTGGGTTCTGGGTATGCCTCAAGCCATTGGTGTCGCGTGAAAGCCTCGGCAACTAGCCCTCATGATCCGGACCACCTTTGCATTAAGATCCGTGGCACGGAGTCAGAGGCTGCCCCGAACAAAGCATAAGTGAGAAGAACCCACCGTCGATGCTCATGATTCTTGATGGCTGGGGAGAATAATGGCGCGTCCTTTCGTGGATGAGAATAAGTCAACTGGCCAGGTCCGTTTCTAAAGGCCCTCAGCCTTGAAGCACTCGTACACGACTTGGATCTCATAAAAGATCCGCTATTGTCGCTAAGACGACAGGTAACCAAGCGGAACTTATAAAATGCTGCTTCGGCTCACCTTTAGGGACTGTGTAAATAGCCATATTATCTCCTTTGTAGCGCCAGAATACTAGAGATTGCTGGTACCGTGAATTTGGTCGTAGCGACGCACCGTTTGGCGCTGACCAGTATATTAGCTTTGACGACTCGAACACATCCATTGTATGCAAATAGACAACCCACCGACGCATGTTGAAGAGTCGAGCACCTTCGGTTCCACCATTCCATTCGGAGAATACGTCGTACACATGTCGCTGGGGCGTCCGGGCGCGAAGTTTGACCGGAAAACCGTTGTTCGCACGAAGAAGTTCCTTTTGAGGTTCTCCTGAAAACTGCGCTGACGCCTGGTGGTCTCATTTGCGTATTCCTAAATGTGCGACCCGGCTTCGTCCCTATTTCCCTCTAGATACAATAGTAATTGTATCTGAAGCTTTAGATGAAACGCAGAGCCCAACAAGGTCGGGTCTGGGCTGTAAGTACTCCTGCTGGGATGACCACGTGGGCTCCCGAGAGCATCGCATAGCTGATGGGATGACGGTTTTGAATCATACCTTTGTCCGGAAAATTTGATATGGAACGTTAACCATTTCCACTTGCCTACGAATCCACGGTTTCCTTACGTGCATATTTATCATAGAATTTGTCCAACGACAGGTTTAGATCTGCATGGCGGTCAGCAGCACCTTTAGCTGGAGATCACATTTCTCTGGCCCTTTCAGCGGGTATGCCGCGAGATGGCTGTAGAGAGAATATGGAGATGTACTCGTTGATGAGGATCAGGTGACTAGGGATTGGTGTTCCTGTTTGGCAGACATTAGTGGCAGCCTCCTTTATGCGCAGGGTGGCAACGGTGCCCTTGAGGATCGTGAAAATATAGGGCACCTCGACGTCTCTATTCTGAGCTTTACGATCTAGACTTTCGTGTTAATAATGCGTATGAGCTCCTGCGCGAAGAAGGTATTGGGATACATGACTGTGCCGGGATTGGGCTGTTAGTATTACTTTAACATCTAGGAGTGGCTCGGTTTAGGTGGTGCTGGCCGGATTTCTTAACGCCCGGGTAGACGAGGCCATCTTTCGCCATCACCACCCCTTCGTCATATAGATCGCCTGGCCGACTATCGCTTACTTTGTGGTCATAGAGGCTTAAGTGCGCCGAGGGCTGTAGCAGTGTAGCGTGGTCGGAACTATGTTCTCGTCGCGGCCGTCCCTCCCTCGCGTTGGACGGCTCCAAGTCGATTTACCCCCCCTTCCCGGCGGGCCCGGAAAACTGCCAAATCACGGCGATAGCGAGGGTATATTATAATTTGTGGGATTGTTGTCATTAACAACTTGCCTATATACCTCGTGCTAAGTCCTATAGTAACCATCCACAATTACTTAAGCGTTTATAGCTGTACAGTAGTTAAAAGGGCCAGCTTTGAAGCAGTCACGTACATGAGAACAGACTTCCCGTTCTAACGTTACCAAGGGATCCTGACATATCTTCCCCTCAGGCTGAAACACTGGCATCCGGCCTCTCTGCTACGGTTACAAGGACAGACCTTCCATACGTTCGGATCCCAACTACGTTTGTAATGAAGCGTTGTTCCTTTGTGAAGTCGCAAGCGGATACCCGATAGCCACGCCTTGCCACTAATCAACCAGGTACCCACGCTAGGTCGATAATCCCTGCAGTTTTAGAGGCAAACTAGCGCTAGCAAGTATCCCTGGGCGCGTGAGGCTTGATCGGTTACTCTCTTAACGGTAGTTTCGGAAACGTCATAACGCCTGCTAATTCCCCTGGAATTTGTTGCGGAAGTAAAAGGTATTAGTTTATCGACTCTGCGACACAGGCTTTTATCATCAATTCTGGCCATCCTCTTCTTCTCCTAGCCAGCTTCCGTCTACCGCCATTGGCGCTCGCTACCCGAGGATTTGAGCCTCTCTGGGATTTAGCCGTCTACGACTCTCTAAGAAGTAGTAGCCATGGTGAGCTATTCGCATTCCACACACCCATGGGGTAGTCACTGCGCACGACGGTCGCTAACGCGCCCGCTCTTCCCGCGATATTAGGGTAAACGCAAGAAGAGTTCGAGAAAGCCCCAAGGCCCTAAGAAGGTACGACCAAACGATCACAAGCCAAGTCCTATCCTATCCCGTTACCTACGAGCCGGAAAACTCAACCGCGACTTTTAGAACGAACCGCTACCTACCACATTCACCTGCCTCTTCTGCAACCACGAGAAGGCCGTCACCGTTAAGATGGACAAGAAGGCCGGGGTTGGACAGTTAGATTGCAAGGTGTGCGGGCAGAAATTTCAATGCGGCATCAATTGTCAGTCCAGTCGCCCGGCGTGCTGGGTCGCTCCTCTATCAAACCATACGAACCACCCTGCTAACGAGCACACTAGACCTATCCGCTGCCGTCGATGTCTACAGCGAATGGGTTGACGCGGCCGGTATGTCCCCCGGAGTAGACCTCTGGGTCATTCTAACGCTTAGCTACACGGCGCATCACTGACTCGGTACTAGACGCCGTCGCGAAAGAGGACGCGGGCGGGAGAATATCATCGTCTACCTCGGGTCACCGGCAGGGCATGCGGCAGTCTGCGGCGGATGCCGATGAGGACGAAGATGGTGGATACGAGGGTGAAGGTATTGTAGCCGACGATGACGACTACTGAAATTCTCGACTCCGGCTTGGCCAACCGCGGCCCGGCCCGGCCCAGGTCTGCTTCCGGGATGTGCAATCGTGGAACCAAATCGCATCGGGTTCCGCCTGCAGTAAACGCCGGTCCGTTAATACGGGGAGTCTTCCGGCTCTTGCCTTGCCTCGCCCATAATGATAGTTAGCGAGCATCTAGCTTTGGCTAGGCCCGCCGCGTCTTTGGGTAAATGGCAGTGGTATTCCCTATCAAAGATGAAGCATCCTGCTTGCCTTCCGCGGCCTCATTGTTCATACCTAACTAGCCCCTTACATGGTGTAGTACCTGTCCCCAAAGTCTCCTAGGCCGGGAATGATGTAGCTAGATCTAGGTTAGCAACATATATCTTCTCAGTGAGATTTTGAGCATACTTCCTCTCGTCGAGGCCCTGTGTGCTTTATGTTAGCTTAGGTCGCAGTGCACCAGATCGACTGGAGTGGCGACTTACCTGGTCGACGAATGCTGTGACGACCCTGAGCCTAGGGAACTTGGTCGCAAAGTTCTTGATCCCCTCCGGGCTAGCGATGAGATTTAAGAACAGGATCCTCTCTTCCGGAACACCGCGGGACTTAAGAACGTCAACTGCCATGATAGCGGAACCACCTAAAAGCCGTTAGATGCGGGTCGGTTGTGGTCTGCGCCGGACTAGCCGTCGGCGCATCGAGATGGGAGACATCACCTGTTGCGAACATCGGGTCAAGCAATAGGACCCATCTGGTGGCGATATCCTCGGGTAGTTTATCGTAGAATAGCTGGGGCTTCGAGGTCTCCTCGTCCCTCTGGATCAAGATCTTACCGATCCGTACGGATCGACAGCAGTCCCGAAGGCCCTGTTCCATGGCCTCGCCGGCCCGCATGATGGAGACTCCACATATCTTCCCTTGGAACATCAAGCCCGCATAAGTGCGGCCAACTGGAGTGGTGACAGTATGTTCTACTACAGGCAGATGGTTGAGACCTTCTTCAACAAGTAGGCGAATGATCCGGTTTGAGTAGAAGATGAAGTCAGCGCGCTCCGTGTTCTTGTCCCGGATCATCCTGTAGAGAAAAGCGCATGATGAGCAACAAGGAGGGCCAACAAATGCTGTGTGATAAGAGTCTCCTGACAGAGTCAAGAGGCCGAGATAAGCCGTGGGTTCTTGGGTGAATATGATTCACCTCGCAGGATGCTGCTATCTACTAAGCTCTACATATGGGAAAGCCTTGGATAGGGAGGGCACAAAACGACTCACGGACTCAACGGGGAAATCACTCACGTGAGCAGAGCAATCAGTTGCGGCGTCTGGGGTAGGGTCACGACATTGTCGTACTTGACCTCCGTCGAAACAGTAGCAATCGGCTTCTGGCTCTCAGAGCGGTAGTCTGGCCCTACGCATTGCGTGGGAGCGAGCCGAGGACGAGTATTTGAGCCCGGGTCCATAGCTGCACGGGGGTCTTGTCCTGGTTGTAGAGATTCGACTCAGCACCCCGCCTACTAGGAGACATGCGCGTGTATCAGCAAGGGCTCATCCTATGTGTACCGCAGGAACGGGGGCAGTTTCCTACGTGTAAGTATCGTTGCCTGTAGTGTTTCTATATAGAAGGTCAGAATAGTGCTAAGACCCGCGAGGAGAACTTTGGTGAGAACCGGAGATGTCTGGTCACTTGGGCAGCAGAATTCGGACGAAGAGATGGCCCGACACGGCACGAGCTAGTTGGAGAAGTGCCGAGAAGAGGATTCTAATAATATATAGGCTCCTCCAGGTGGTGTTAAACGGGTTGATCAGGTTGGATAGCTAAATACTACTAATCTAGCTTTGTATAGGTATAGAATCTGGCCAACCAGGGTCGTGGGCGTGCGTTCAGCTAAAGTGAATACGGAGGTTTCCGGTCCTCAAATGCCGGGTAATATGATACCTACATATATGGGCATATACAAAGCTGTGTAATCTCGCCACAGTGATATCTTTATAACCCGGATACAGTACCCCTCCTTGCGGGTTTCATGTCATCCATATACATCATTACAGTTATGGTAAGTAGATATCTACTTTACATCGTACGCAAGCCACTTAGAAAAGGGAGGTATCTTATCTAAGTATGCATCGCAGAAATGTATCACACTCTTACGAGGTATCGAAAGATGCAGGTATATGCGGGAAGGTGCCGAAGAGTACCTAGGTACTTATAGCGGCCGTTCTGCCGCTTCCGTCGGCGCGAGATCAATGATTGCGGACAAACAACAGTAAGATCTATCATAGCACTGTGAGACCCTTTGGAGATGGTCGTAGATGGATTTGGATTCTTGGTTTCCTCAATCTCACACGTGTGGTGTAGTATCATCTACCTGCTCAGCTCCTTACCTTCGTGAAGTTGAAGTAGTCTCGATGCGTCCTGGTGCTTTCCTTCGGAATGTCAGCCTACAGACCCGTCCAAAGCCGCCTTCCACAATATGCAGCACGTAGTAACTACATAACACTACCTACCTCTTTCAACAATACACCATTGATCAATCATCGTTTTCAAAAACCCCCCCCCTGCTTTTGCGCTGATACCCCAATCCACCACTTGTTTACAATTCGGGAGCAATTCGGGAGCTAGTAACCGCGACACGCCGTATCTCCTTTAATGTGAACTATACCTAGCTCTAACCGTTTCCGCACAGCTCGATCGTAAGCCATTTGCGCTCCGCCACTGATTCGCGACTTCTACTATCACCACCACTAATTGACAGTTATCTACCTACACAAAGGTGAACAAGAAGGAAATCACCGGGCTCAAACAACTTAGATCCTTCCTCTCCCAATTACCTTTTTCTCTCTCATGAGTAGCCAAGCGTCCGTCGCTGAGCCACCTTGATCGCATTAATCAGCTAATATGGCGACAAAACATGGTACGACCACCATGCCACCCAAGAGAAAGTTGACGACGTATGCGAAGGCATCGCGGAAGAAACAGTCAAAGACGACCTATCAACCAGCACCTGCAGGCGATGACATCGCACCCGAGATTACAGTGAAGACGACAACAACAATGACGCGCCAACAACGCCCCGTAACAACGTCGCCGAATCCTCCCTCCCCTTCACCAGACTCCGAGAGTCTCGACCAAATGGCGAAAGGGAAGGCGGGCCAGGCAGATACACAGAAACCCTTGAAATCAGATAGAAAACGGAAGTTCGCTGAGGTCTCGTCAAAGGCGCGCACCCAGAAGCCGACCAGAAGTCAAGAAGATAGCTCGCTCTCTGCGCCTGCCCCGTCGGATAATGCTTCCTCTTCGGGGCCGGCATCTGTTCAGCGGCCTCGTGTCATCAGGTCCGTGTCTTCAGAAGACGCCGACATAGATATGGTGGAAGCGAGATTATCAAGCCCACCTCCAACACCTACAAGACCCCAGGGTCCAAAAGCGGCCGCTCGGGTCGCTCAGAAGTCGGAGATGCCTTTCTCACCAAACACGATGCAGATTTGGGATACTCTTCTCGACTCGGGCGAAGAGGAAACAAACATATCCCAGCGCCCGCACCAGAAGATCCCGGTGCGTCTCGCTGCGAGATCAAACCTTAAGCCCACCTCGCACCATGCTCCGTCCCGTGCCTCCGGTGCTAGCCACCAGCGTGGACCGAAGGCCGTGGATACCGAGCCAGCGCCAGAACTTCAGGCGAAGCGACGGAGGAGGCGTCTAATAGACGCCCTCGTGGAGCAAGCCGATGATGATACCGGTGAACATGACACAGAGGTGTCCGACAGCGCGGTCGAGTCCAGCCAGCCATTGTCTAGCCAGGCAACCGACACATCCAGCCTTGCCTCTGGTAGCATGCACACGGCTTTTGGTGCTCAGCCGAGACCGGCTCTTTCCGCAAGCAAGTCGTTCTCCCGGACTGCTTCTTCAGTCAAACGCACCTACGCTCAGGGGACCAGGGTACTGGAAGAGAAGGACGAGGATATCCTCCTTGAAGCATTTGATATTCCCGGATCAGCCGCAACTCCCCTAAAAGGAAAGCGTTTGGAGCTTAGGAGTCCCTGGGAGTTGTCTAAAGCTGGCGACCCGTTTGACGAAGACGGCGCTTGTGTTGATGGTTCATCCAACAAGACGATACGTGATATTCACGAGTTACGACATGCCGGTGCCAATACCCGTGTCGCCGATGCGATGCAAGACTTGGCCGAACAGATTGGAGCGCCAGCCGCGAAGCCGTCATCATCCCGCCGGGCGGCCTTGCTTCGAATTGCCGAGGAGATCAGGAACAAGGACTCGATGCGCCAGTTTCGGGATCATGGAATCGATGCAACAGTTTTCAAAGATGTGTCCAGAGAAACCGATGTCATCTCTGGATACCTGATCTTATCAATCCTCGCGACCATTCTGTCTACGTGGCCTTCCCCACACATTATCCAACTACTGCAAGAAGAAGACATTGGTAAATTATTTATTCGCCTCATCGGATTCCCCGACGGCACGAAGAAGATTACGCAGGACCGAAGAAATAACCTCTCGAAACGTAGCCAGGCTGCGGTGCTTAACATCCACGATTATCTGCGTCAGCTACCAATCTGGGGTTCTGCGACACCTGCAGCCGTATCGCCGAGGACGCTCTCCCTCCGGTGCCTGCATCTCCTGGTGACTCAGGAGCCTCATCTAAGTAGGATCAACACAGTCTTCCCCGAGAGCGTTAGGGAAGGTCTGCTTGAAATTATTGCGGCGGCTACCGGAGACCCCGACTGCTTTAACTACCCAGCAAACAACGGATATGTTGATCTATGCAGCACCTTGTCTATTCTCGACTTTCATGCGATCGATGCTTCGAATTCGCCGCTTGGGAGCGACGGGTGGTCCAGTCGTCTTCTCCCCATCGTAGCCGATGTTTTCGGTGCGTTGCTAGAGAGGCCAGCCGCAGAAGACAAGACCCTCGAAACGGCAATACTAAAACTCACGATCAATCTGACAAATAACAACCTCCACGCCCCCGATATTTATATTTCCAAGGGTCTTGTACCGGCTCTGGCGGGATCGATCTGTAGCAATTTCGGCCAAGCCCTCACATCCGTCTCGCAGGACCACTGGGCGGATGGGATCCTGGATGGCTTGGTGCTCAGACTTGGCATTCTTATCAACTTCTCGGAGCACAGTGTTAGAATGCGGCAGGTTACGTATGAATGCCGCTACGAGGGCCTTCAGCCGATCGATGAGTTCATCCGCCTGTTCCTGGAGAATTATCGGAGAACCGCCGAAGTAAGTCACCATCTCCCAGCGGGTTCGGACATTAGTTACACGATACTGACTGTCTCTAGGCTGACTCGGTCGAGAAGAGCCATCTCAACGTAGTGTTTGGGTATTTGGCCGTGCTCCTCGGTCACCTATGCTTGCATGCTCCTGTTAGGCAGCGATTCAGGGCCAGCCATGCGGCGAAGAGCATGGGGCCTCTGCTCGAGTCGATCAGAGAGTTCGTGCACCATCACAAAACTATGGAGAGCCAGATATACGAGGGCGGCGATGGTCACGGCCAGAGTGGCTGGGCAGAAATAGAAGCTCTCGCCCGGCAACTCGAGGACGAAGCCGCTTATGACTAGTCCAACACATCCGGCATGAACTTTTTGGGAAGGGATTTGACAGCACAGACGTCCTGGAGAGACCAAGAAGCCAGTATTAGAGGGGCCCCCTCGGATTTATAGACTAAAGGGAGACCAAAGGTTGTTTCCTGAAAAGGCGACAAGTCCTCTCCAATCAGGCTCTGTCAAGTCACTAGATCAGTCCTTAGCACGGATGACGGGGTTTACGGAAGATGTCTGTTACTGGCAGGGTTACGTCGAGGGGGGCGTGTTGTTTTTGACAAATTCATGGATAGCCAAGCAAGCTAGGGAGGGAGGAGAGGGCATAGCACGGGGGGCCAACCAAGTACGATACCCAGATCATAGACGAAGATATCCACATTCACGATTACTATGCGTATAACAAATATCAAATACCTACGGTGTAGATGGTCCTGTCTTACACTAACATGGAAACAACACTCTTTGGAGTGGATATGTGTACATGCGCTAGTGTAGATATTGAACTGTTCCTGCCCCGCGTTCAGGTCAGATTGGGTGAGGGGCAGATACCATACCCCACCAGGGCTCGGAAGCGCTGCATACTGTTGCATGTGTAAACTAGAAAGGGTTTATCCCAGTAGATAGCATACGTAAGTACTTAGCTAAGTTTACCCAGCAATCACTCTGTGTTATCGTTGTACATAAATGGCAGCTACATGTGCTACATAAATACGTAAACCTACGTACGTATAGGCTAAAAACTGCCAAAGCAGGAAATGTTAGCACCGCATACCTGGGTACTTAAGACAGTAGTACAAGGAAAGGACGTTCTGAAAGTTGATAAGCCGACTAGGATCGCGGCTCGGTACCGCAACGTCATAGTTTTGTCTCCCCCAAATCGGTACGGTCTAGGCCTTCCCCTTGGCAGATTTTACATATTAACCTTACGCGGCCTGCATCCATATAGCACGTGTATATATACCCATACCTGCATAGAGCCGGGCGCGCGGGCTAAAAGGCTACAGAGGCAGATGCACAGTAGCTTGGAACAGAACATATACAACCCCACTTATACTAGAGACCCTGCCGTATGTTAGCGCAACTCTACCTACCTACATACATTCCATACATTCGTTACATCCGTTATACTTCGTCAGCTACCTAGCTATCTGCCCTCTCTACCCTCTCACCTGCATACATATCACCCCACGGTCAACCACGAAGACGCCTTGACGGATCGGGCGTTCGCATCTTTACCACCCCAGCTGCCTGCGTTGTCTTACTTTGGATAGAACGTCGGCGTCCACCAGTTGAGCCTCCTCATCTCCAACCCTTCAGTACTTTCCCCCTGTCGCTATACGTAAATGCCGTCTCCGTCCAAGCAGCGCAAAGTCGCCATCGTCGGCAGCCGTTCTGTTGGTACGCCTTTCTTCCTCTAGAAGCAATTGAACCTCAACCGCGCCCCCTTCTTGCCCTCATGGCTTGTCTATCCACTGTCTTGCTCGGGCCGCTTCTGTGTGAACTATGAACCCGGCGCTGACCTAACCGCTGCACGCGTTGTGCGGGAATATAGGCAAATCCTCCCTCGCTGTCCAATTCGTCGATGGGCACTTCGTCGAGAGCTACTACCCCACCATAGAGAACACCTTCAGCAAGGTCATCCGCTATAAGGGTCAGGATTATGCGACTGAGATAGTCGACACGGCCGGCCAGGTATGGAATTAGACAGACGCACTCCACTCCTCTACACCCTCGGCGCTTTGAACGGCGCGCGCACCCGGAAGCGTACACGGCATACGGTTAGGCTTTGATTGGGCCCCGGCTGACGGCTGCTGACACGACTGCCTCTGATACAGGATGAGTACAGCATACTGAATTCCAAGCACTTCATCGGCATCCATGGCTATATGCTGGTCTACTCCGTCTCGTCGCTGCCGTCGTTCGAGATGGTACAGGTAATTCGAGATAAGATACTCAACCACCTGGTCCGTATGCCCTTCCCCCTTTGCCGACTCCACCGCCGCCGCCGCTGTAAAAGCGCTTTGCCTGCCCTATTCTATTCCATAAACGCGAGGCGCCCCTAAGCTGACGGGAACCTTTTGTTTTCTCCAGGGCACGGATTGGGTCCCCATAGTCATCATCGGCAACAAGAGCGACCTGCGGCCGGAGCAGCGGCAGGTGAGCCAGGAGGACGGCAAGAAGCTCGCCGAGAAGTTCAACTGCGCTTGGACCGAGGCGAGCGCCCGCTACAACGAGAACGTCGCCAAAGCCTTCGAGCTCCTCATCGCGCAGATCGAGAAGTCCCAGAATCCCAACGAGGCGCCCGACGGCGGCAAGTGCGACATCATGTGAAGAGAGCCCCGGGCCAAACCTAAAATCTCTCGATGGCGTGTGGATATAGGGTTGAGCTGAGCGGGCGGTTGGGGAACAGTTTTCCCCTCTTCGCGCCTAGGCTCTGCGTATTCGACCAGGGTTTCTGCTGATTTGAATGAAACGAATAGACTACGCGATTAGGACTTGCGCACATGTATGTTGGGAAATGAAACGGCGGTAATAATATTTTCAAGGCGGGATGAAAGACGGCGGCCAGGCTGGAGGTGGGAGGTTCAAATCCAGGCACCAGATCTATTCAAGATTCTGTACATGGATATACATCTCGGCTGTTAAGGACCCGATTTCGGAGGCACTTCGTGTTTGCACTTCATTATGGTCTATGAGGAAAACCTCGTGGTTTGTTATTATGCCGAGCGTACCTTTTTAGATATCTAGTGACACCTGTCCCATTGGTATGTCTTAGCATCTCTGACGAGGTACTATGCCGTACAACGTTATTCAGTGGTTAACTATGTGGGACCTGATCACATGCTGGAATAGCTTCCACCTGGGGGCATGCACCTACATAAATATGCGTGCGCGTGCGCGTATGATCGTCGGGGTCCATTTACTGTTTAAGGGGGGCTAACGGAACCACCAACACGGAGAAGAAGACTCGCCTGAGGGGAGCTGCCAACGTCTCTCTCCTCAGGGGTCAAGCCTTGGTGTACCCTGACCATTTCTTCGATATAGAAGAAAATCGAATGGGCAGGAAAACAGGCCGACCGCTCTCCGCAACTCCGCTGCTGTGGCTTGGGGGAAAATTGGGAAGCAACCGCAAAGGAAGGGGTTTAAGACAAGCCAAGTCCCGTTCGTCTTCCTAGCCTCAGCAAAACTCAGCAAGGAAACGGCATGGCGAAGAGACGGCCGCCTGGTGGATCAACGAAACATTAGTCGGCCGTAAGTTTTGCATGCATTTTCCAGGGGGCCTACCTCCGCTCGTATGACACTCCGGACTTGAACGAACCGACGAAGGGCTGTTGGGGGTTCACCGACGACGAGGACCGCAGAGACGAAATATGAACGCGGATGACACCTAGGAGCACCCATCCAATCTGCGCTTTCTAAGCTCATGGGTATGGTAGATCATGGTCAAAGAAGATCTGCCTGTCGAGGACGCGGGCTTGCCAACTCATATACCACTGGAGGGAGAGAAGTAAGCTCTCTCTCAGGTTCGGGGCGCTCGGGCAGTAGTCGCATCCCCTCCGAAGCCCAGGCACCATCTTGAGAAGATCGAGCAATTCTTCGCCGTGGTAGACGGGGGGGGGGGGCGCCGCAGGAGTTCCCCCGGGGGGGGGGCGCAGCAGGAGTTTTCATCAGACGACTACAATCCGCTAGAGACCCTAGAACTTCCTCTCCCTTGTCGTGGCTAATTTACGTAGTTGCGAGCCGTCTTACTTCGGAGTTTGGGGAGCGACGGCGTGCTCTTGACGGTCTCGCCACCAATAGATTCGGCATCGAAGCCTCCGTCGGGAAGCACATTGGACCCGTAGTCTGTTAACACATCGAAGGCCGCAACAGGGGCGATGCCTATTTGATCAAGATCAATGCCGTTCTATAAGCCGTATATCCCCCAGTTTGGGCAAGCTGATGCAGTCGCGTCGCGGTACATCTCATATCTCGCTCTTCTCTCTCCCAACAGGGGAGGCGACGGGAGGCTCATTCCATAGTCACCCACCTTGCCCGCGGCCTCGGAATCTCTACGCTGTATATAGAAGATCCGTCTGCGCAAGCCACAAAGTGTGACGGAATCCTGAGGGATCTAATCATGTAGTAGTTTACGTAGATGAAGGATAGGGGGCCTAACTTGACTCTATGGATTGATCTCAAATCGCTCTCTCATGGGTGAAGGGGGTGAGCGGACAATTCATTGCAGCGTACGCAATTTGCATCAATCAGCTGCTTTGCCAGACGGTAAAAAACGAAGTTCGCAATCACTTGACGTCGTAGTATGGAAACTGAACTTACTCCCCTTGAAGTGCTATATGGGGTGGGGAGCGAAAAAGGGGCGTAGTTCCAGAGAAACCGGACTCTGACGTGCTTGGCGCCTCCCCCTTTTTTATCGCTTTCGGCAAGGAGGAACTAGTGTGTAGTAGGTAGGACAGCACGCAGAATCCGCACATAACTTGCACGACTGGGGTCCAGACTGCCTTAATGTTTTTAGAAAAACCGTACCAAGGAATTACATACGTGCGACTTCTTTGCTCTAGAGCTAAATGGCATGCGAAGGTACCGAATGCGGTGATATATGTACATAGGCATATCTGCGAAACCGGGTCACATAGCTGCATTATGCATTAAGCGGGTACCGGCCTAGGAACCTGAAGCCAGCGCTGCCTAGATACCTAAGACTAGTAGATGTCAGTCTAATGTTGTGATCTCTCTAAGTGTATATATTCAGCTAGTAATACCCTCTCTGATTTGTATGCCTGCATGTAGATGCGGTCAAACACACCATCACTACCAGCGATTGCATTTACAAATACCTTGTTTTATGGTTGACATAACCCGCACAATGCTTTAAGTTGCATTTTGAAGAGCTGTGCAGGACAAGAATCCTTTCTTAGCCTTAAACGCACACAGCTTTTGCTTGCCAGGGGCTGGCATTGTCCGTCTCAGGTTTGCCCGAACAAACATTAAAGGAAACCCGTGCATCACCCACCTTGACCCACGTACGCGCATCCGCTCACTTAGTCTCTGCCCGTTTCAAGATTCTGAAGGGGTCCAGATACCGCCGACTATTGTAGCAGACAATCTTATTTATATGTGGTTTTTTTTAAAACAAAATGCTTCACATCCATGTCTGAGGAACACAATCCTCGGCTTCTCCGAGCCTGACGGACGACCCAGCTGACCGTACATTTACATAGCCGCATGCGTAAGATATTACTCGCACTACCGGATGTTGAATGTGAACAACCAAACACGGAACCATGTCTCAAATACAGAGTTGCCCATTCTGCGGCTTCCAGGCAGAGAGGGAATATGCCATGCTTCTTGTTAGACCTGTCCCAAACCCAAATCCTCTCTTACTGTCGCTGACCAAAGTGTACGCTTTAGCATATGGAGACTCTACACTCGGAGGACAGATCTCCATTTATTGTCGATGGAGAAGACAGTGGTATCAGAGCAGCAGGAGTAAATACTGCGAGTAACGACGAGGAGAATCTAGTTTGCGAATGCCCCGTTGACGGCTGCGGCGAGTTCATCACCCTGGCAGAGCTCGATGACCACGTTGGCTTTCATGCCGCTGAGGAACAGCCTTCCTCAGAAGACTCGGATGCCAACCCCGTGGGCTACCCTACCCCTCGCTCCACCAGTGATGAGAGCGCGCCACCTCGTTGTCAAGAACGCCGGAGTGAGACGGTGCCCGCGCACCAGCGACATGCCGAGACGGTCGCCAGATGGAAGCAGATTCTGCACATGTCATCGCCGTTGCCTTCTTCTTCGCCAAAGAATAAGAAGAGGAATTCGTCGATGACCGGCCCTAGGTCCAATGAAGAGGACATGCGAAGAAGGCTTGGAGTACGATTGCGAAGCTGACCCCTCACTTTTCGTAAGGCACTGACAGGAGCTGCAGAAGGCGGAACTCGGCAGATATGCCCACGAAGATAGAATGCCCGATAGGCTGGTTTCGTTATTGCGTAACGGTCGATACGTCAGCTCAGAGGGTGTGTGCCAGCTATCCCCGCCAACCCTGCCTGATCTCCAGCTAACGAATGCATCTAGGCATCATCCCCGTAATCGAGCAACTGCTGCGGCAGAGCCCTACGACATGCTACGCCTATCTCTGTCATCCGTGTGTGCAGCATATCTCCAAGCTACGGAGGGAAGGTAAGATAGTCCTGATGGCGCTTGGAGGATTGGCTACCTAACTGCCCTCGTTGCCAAGGTGGTTTTTGCGGTTACCGAAACATCCAGATGCTGGCATCCTATATCGTCGGTACCGACGCCCCGGGAGCCGCGCAGTTTCGTCGCAAGATTCCTAGTATTTTCCGGATCCAGGATTATATCGAGAACGCATGGGACATGGGCATCAATGCTCATGGAAGGTTAGAGACAGGTGGCGTGAAGGGTACCCGCAAGTACATAGGCACGTCGGAGGCGAGTATTTCCTTATTTCGTACCCCAAATCTCCACACTCTCGCCCACCAGGCCCTCCCCCCCTTTTCTCTTCTGCGCTTCTGCGACCCGTGGGGATGTACGCAAGCTAACTTTGTCTTAGGCACAGGCGGTTTTCCTCGGTTTAAAAATACCGTAGGCGCTCTTGGTCAGATCAAATCCCCCTTAGTACTAATCACGTACCGTTCTAGCTGCGAAGTTCAGGCGTTCAAGAACCCGGAGCCGCGAGCTGCCGAGACCTCTCTGCTCCAGACCATCGAGAGGTACTTCCAGTCCTCCGAACATGACTCACGGGCCAAAGTGCGCGGGACGTCCTTGCCGCCAGTCTACTTTCAGCATCGAGGTAAGCCGTCTCGATAGTTTGCTTACAGCTTTTGGACGTGTCTTAGTAACGCGGTGCATTGGTAGGCCACTCCTTGACGATTATCGGCATCGAGAAACGATTGGATGGCGCAATGGAGCTATTGGTGTTTGATCCAGTGTTCCGCGACCCTGACAGCATAACCAGATACGTGGGACGCAAAGTTAAGCACAAAAATCCCGATTTAGCGTTAAAGTTGTACCGCCGGGGGGATAAGTACCTGAAGAAGTATCCCGAGTTTGAGGTTCTGAGGTACGTCAATTTTGTAGTGCAGTGGATTGCGCACTTGCTATATACCTCAATAGCTGACACAATTCTCTTTAGGCTGGGCTAAGCGCCACCTATCATGGCTCTCCCAGACGATTGAAGACGATGGTAGATGAGTATAGGGTGCAGTAGCGTTAAGATAGAGAAAGCCCTATCGACGGGCCATTACACATGTCGTGCGCCAGCGTCGATAGCGCTCCATATGACTACACCAAAGCATGTACTAGATATATGGTACACATGCATATCTCCCCCTTTGCGCTATGCATATAGAGGAACCTCTTGCCTCCTACGGGCATAGAGGTTATTCGTGGTCAACAACAAGATATTTTCATTCCTATTTGCCCGTCTCACTCCTTCATGCCCCCTTCGATCCACTCGCATAGTTTTTCGAGGGCCTTGAAGCGATGTGAGATCTTGTTCTTCTCAGCCTTGTCCATCTCGGCATAGCTAGACATACGGCGCTCGTGTTAACTCATCCGCGCCCATCGACGGAAGCAGTAAGCAAGATGGGGTGGGCACAGGGAGAGAAGGAAGGGACTCACGTCTGTCCGTTGTACTCGAATATGGGGTCCCAGCCTAGGAAGCCAAGTCAGCTATTGTCGCACAACAGATATGACCGTCCCAACACCCCGACGGCGCGGAATAATAGTAATAATTAGGTGCCTCGGAAGGAAGAGTCCGTTCTGGGTCAGAACATACCGAAGTAGGCCGGTCCTCTGGCGGGCACTATCTTCCCCTATTTTCCGGAGATTAGCTCGCCGGCTTCCCACATCGCCGGCCGCGACGGGGCCTATACGTACGCTCGTCCGACCCTGGAACAATAGAACCTCGTGGCCCGGGCCCCGGCAGAAGCCGAACGTGGCGACGGCCTGCGCCGACTTGTCCTCGTACGCCGCGAGCAGGTTGTTCAGGCCCTCGTGGCCGATCGACTTCATGAACCACTTGCTGCCCACCGCCACCTCGGTCAGTACGCAGATCCTCTCCGCGGGGGGGGGGGGGGGGGGGGGGGGGGGGGGG
>QJNS01000310.1:0-39663 GCA_004154925.1 Monosporascus cannonballus | reverse complement strand
ACCCCCCCCCCCCCCCCCCCCCATCCCCCCCCCCCCCCCCCCCCCCCCTCCTCCTCGGTCTCTAAAGATAACACGGCGCCACGCGTGCACGCACGCGGATACGGCTCGACTTACATGTAGGGGCCCGGCAGGCCGTTGAGGGCGTCGAAGCAGAGGCAGGTGTCGTCGACGAGGACGGGGCCGCCGGCGAGGTCGGCGGCGGCGCGGCACTTGGCGCGCGTCACCTCCTCGAGCGTGCCCTGGATCTCGGGCAGGTCGAGCGCCCGACTCCGCACCTCGATGCCCGCCGGCTCGAGGATCGCCCGGACCTCCGCCAGCTTGTTGGCGTTGCCCGTGATGAAGTTCACGACCGGGGGGGCCATCTTTTGGATCTTTTTTTTTTTAACCCCGGGGGGGTGGGGGGAGTGGTGGATTAAGGGGTCGAGGAGAAGGGAGATAATATGATAGTGGGGGAAGAGAAACGGAAATAGAAATTAGATGCCGTTTACCCCCCTCTGGTCGCGACGTCCGTACACGCAACGGGACAGGACTTATATATGTGAAGGTGTCCTGCTGAAGGGGGTTACCTATGTAGCTAGTTTCATGCTCGGCCGGTGACGCATACGGTGATATGTGTGATCTCCTTTTTTTTTTGGCGTGGGTACTCGTTAGTACAATATTGATACTTACGTCCAGCCGCGACGAAGTCTGTAGTCGGATGTATCGTGCATGTAGTACCAGCCAGCTATATGCGCCTAACAAAAAGTTGGTCCCAAAATTTACACACTATATATACACACAGTGACTATACAACTATGTACACTGTGCCTTCAGACACCTACCCTGCTTAGGCCTGTAGAGGGTATGCCACCACGCTGCTCGCAGATGCTGCCGTCATCGGCTTCCTAGGGTCTATTTGGCATGTACGAGCGATACGCCGCCTGCCAAGTGACCGCCGTAGGAATCTATGAGACTGGGTCGATCTGGCTGGTATTGCACACAGGGTCGTGACAATCAAACAGCTTATGAATGAAGCCATATTGCATACGTATAGGGGAAGCCCGACAAAAAACCCCTAAAGCTCTTCCCGGGTTTCTTTTACCTAGCAGTTTATTACGTATCAGACAGAATGGGGAGCACAATCTATTGCCTTACTCCCCGCCACCTTCCCCTCCCGCTTCGCCTTCTGTCGTCTCCCGCCGCGCGGCCTGGTCCTTCTTCCACTGCCTGACCCACGCCTCGATGCGGTCGACGTTGCTCTCCATCTCGTCGGCGTCGTTGCTGCTGAGCTCGACGACCATCTCGGCGTCGTACGAGTCCCGCGCCTCCTGCAGCAGCACCTGCATGATCTCCGAGTCCAGGTTCTCCTGCAGCTTCGCCTCCGGATATTTCCTAGCGGGTGCGCACACCCAGGGGTTAGTTTGCCTGGGTAGTGGCTGGTTGGGAGAGGGGGTGGTGCAGGGTAAGAAAGAAGGGGCGGTTGGTGGCAAGATGAGGAGGAAAGGGGAGGGGAGAGGTCTTCATTTCCCGCGCCCTGAACGGAACGCACGTACCTTGCCGTCAGGCGATCGTACAGCGCCGTCGAGTCCACGCGCAGGACGACCACGAGGTCGATCCAGCTCTCGGGGAACAGGTCGCACGCGTGCCAGTCGATGATGCAGCCGCCTGCGAGGGCCTCGGGCTCGATCTCGTCCAGTAGCTGCGACGTTTCCGTAAGCCCCTGCCTCATCTTCCCTTTCTATCTATCGCGACACAAGGGATGGGGCGCGCGCGCGTGTGCCTCTGCGCGCGCTAGATATTTTAATGATGGTATGCTGTTCACCTTGTCCTCGTCCACGATCCAGCTCATGAATTCCTCGTCCCAGCCCTCGTGGCACCCCTTCTCCTTGACGATCTGGTTGACCGAGAGGTGCCGCAGCCCCGTCCTCTCCGCCAAGGCCTCACAGTGCGTGGTCTTGCCGACGCCCGGGGTGCCCGTGATGATGATGTTCGGCGAAGTGCGCATCATTCCCCTTTCCCTTTTTGCCCTTCGCTAAAGAGTTTTAAGAACAGGCCGAACAAGGTCTCGTTGGCCGGTTTAAGTATTAAGTAATCCTGTAACTCGAAAAGACCGTTTTTTAAACCTGAACCTCTATCGCCGTTTCGAATGTGAAGAGAGAGGGTTCGCAGGAAACGGACCCGAAATTTTCGGGAGGCTTGCTGCTTGTACATACATATACACACCTAGCTCATTCGTATGTACCCAGTGAGGTACCTATAGCTAAAAACTGTTGGCAAAGTCACGTGCTCCGCTCCCTTTCCCCCTATATCTCTTTCCTAAGCTCTCCGTCCTTGCCCTCCTATCCTCAGCTCTCCCTTTAGCCTTTCCGCTTTTCCCCTCCCTATCTCTTGTCCCACCCATTCTTCCGCAGTGACATGCAACGTAGGTATTTGTGGTTTACCCCTACCCCCTGGGGCGAGTGTTCCTGCCGGATGGAGATCAAATGCCATCAAACGAAAGTAACCCAGCACTGGTATCCGTCGTGGAGTTTGTTATCTTTGGGGTGAACAATAGGGCAGCCTAGCTATGCACGCGAGTGGTCGGCTTAAGAATTACATAGCGTAGCGGACACGCGTGTGTGATGATAGGACCAGGCTCTCTCGCTATCAGCCGGCATGGTAGAAAACATCAGCCCTCTCGACAGTTATATTCACAAATATACGGCCGTACAACTCAGATGCCAGATGATGCGGTTCTCGATACACTCTTGTTAGAGCCAAAAGGAAACTGCATTGAAACGCCCCCATCCCCGTTATGCTCGCGAGCATTCTACTTCCATCCACCACTTCGACATCCGTTAACGGCGGGTACCTCACCGCATACGAGGGCTGCTCGCATGTTTCTCGTGCCGCTTTTGTCCCGCATGTAGCTGGGGTAGTAAATGTGAGGCTCGGATCCCCGGAGCCAATGCGACATACGCCTCCCCGTCGCGAGCATCGAGCACGGACAGGCCTGGCGTCCATGGGACAGCCTGAGCAGTGCTGAGACGACAAGGACCCGGGCTCTGCGGCTACGTCGCTGTTCTAGGCAGCATCGACCTCGGCTTCGTCCGCCTCGGCGAAGCCCTCGCCGTTAGCTTCGTATTCTTCCGCCTCCAACTTTTCCTGCTGAGCGATGGCCTGCGCAGATACGATCTCGGCCAGGCGCTTAAGTCGTGGGGTTTGTAGCCCTGGAGACGCGTTAGTCAATCACTGTCGACGCACCGGGGACTCAACCTAAAAACGTACATGATGGGGTGTAGGTCTCAAGAGCAGTGATCACTCTCGGCTCGGCGATCTCGTAAGGTCCGCTGTCGTCCATATCCACGGCCTGCAACAGGAGCACGTCGCTCTTTTCCGTCACCCGGGACGCTACTGCCTTCATGATCTCTCCGTTGATGGGCTGTTCGTAATCCGCCACCAGGTACTGGTTTAGCAGTTTTTGAATCTGGTTGGGCGAGAGCCTTTACATAGCAGGGTTAGCCAGGCTGTGAGAAGAATTGGAGGCATATACAGGAAACACTCACATCCAGCAGATGTCTTGGATAATCTCGATATCGTTCAATGTCGCCTTCTTGAGCTGGAGGAGCTTCGTCGCTTGCTAGAGCCCACGTCAGAAAAATTCAAATGAGGCCAGCGCTTAGATCAACGTACCATGAGATGCTCAAGCTGTAGCGTGCCCTCGGGCATGTCATGGCTCTTGCACCACTCCTCGATACGGGTGATGTTGTAATTGATCTGCAGACCTCTCTTCCAAGAAAGGAAGTTCCGGCGCATCAGCAGATCGTTAAACGCTGTGACGCCGACTAGGCGGAGCAGTTCGGTGACCGTCTGAGTGATGATAGAGTCTTCTAGGTAGTAGGCCTTCATCGCCCTAAAGACGTTATTCAACAGACTGAGCAAGTTGTCCATGCTGTAGGCAGGGGCTGAGTTCGTCTGCAGCAGCTTGCCAAGGAATCTGTTACTTTCATTCGTGACGAAGCCGGGCAGCGACTGAGATTCGATGATGGCCGGGATGATCATCTTGTGCAACTTCTTCTTAAGGATCTTCATCCACGTATGGTAGATGTTGAATTCCAAGCTCTCGAGGTCGTGCTTGACGATTTCCAGGAGCCTATCGTACTCGTAGTTGTCGGTCTTCTGGGCCTCGTACCAGTCTTCTGCTAGGAAGACGAACGAGAGCATCTCGTGAACGTTTGATAGCCAGAAAGCGCCGGGGTTGATCGCGTCGTCGCCATCGTGCTGCATGACCTCTTGCTGGATCGACTGCATCACATTGGCGAGGAACCTCTCCGACTCCTTGACGAAGCCGTTGTTCCACATCTCTGACGTCACTAGGTTAATGAGATAAGATGGGAAGAGGACCTCCTTGTCCGAGGGTGGGGGGTTCGTATTTGGAGATGGGATCTTCAAGTTCTTGATGAGGCCCATCGTCACCTCCTCGTTCAACCCGTCCTCATCGGCTAGCAGATTATCCAGCTCCACCTCGATCGTATCCACGCCCGGAATGAAACCGACGCCCGGGAGAGGTCTGTGAACACCACCCGTAACAGCCATGGAGATGGGACGAGGGTTGTAAGCAGCACTGAACCGGTCCATCTCGCGTGGCTCGGCGCCGGCGCTCCGTCGCTTGGGCTTCTTGGACGAGACTAGGTTAATCAAGCCGTACGGTGGCGGAGGGCCAGCGTTGCCATTCGTCACCTCTCCATTGACCGGGCCGGACCGCCTGGCCAGCTCGAGTTCTTCGGACAGCTGCGCCAATTGCTCCCTCAGTGATAGCTTCTCGTTTTCCTGTTGCTCCCTCTCCTCCCGGATGCGTTCCAGCTCCGAATTCGCGGATCGCAAAGATTCCCTCAGCTCCCGTTCTTCCTCCTGCATCCTCTTGACATTCGATGCAGATTCTTCAAAATTGTGCTGTAACTTCTTCATCTCTTCCTCCATGGCCTGCAATTTCGCAACGGCGATACCGGCCTGGTTGGCTTCCGCCTGGAGTTCCTTTGACCTGGTCTCGAGGGCATTGTGCCGGTTCTTCCATGATTTGATCTGACTTTCGTAATTTTCGACCTGGGTGAGGAGGCTCTTGTTTTGTGACTTCATGGTCCCTAGGGACTGAGTCAATTCAACGACCTTGTTCTCCAGCTTGTAGGAGATCTGCTTAAGATCGCGAGCCTCCTCCCGTATCTTCTTATACTCTTTCCTCGCCTTTCTGCCACGGTACAGGCTCTGCACGAGGATGACTTTCTTGCGGTAGCTTCTCCACTTACGCAGCTCCCGCCGCGCGCGCCATACTCGCTGGATCAGGAGGACGGCATTGCCCACACGGGTTTCCATAATCTCCTTTCTGCGAAGATAACCCCTAGCAGCGGCTTGGGCAAGCACGACATGATTGCGTATGCGAAGGAACTCCTTTCGCTGTTTGTGTCCCCTCCACACTCTCTGGATTGTCGTGGCTGCCTTGTTTGTCCGCAGCTCCTGCGCCCTTAGTCGAGTGGCATGAGCCCTGACCAGTGACTGGAAGGTCACGATGGATCCACGAGCTTCGAGATACTTGCGCCGGTAGTATCTCGCCTTGAGATTCTTCTGGATCAAGGTGGCCGCTTCGCTCATGCGAGTCTGGCGAAGGTTTTCCAGGTGGGCAAGCATACCAGCGCGGAAGAAGATCTTGGTTAAACCCAGCTGGTAATTATCTGTCCCCGAACCTGTGAGTGAACCGAGCGCTTTCGCGAGGATTTCCTTGACCAACTGCCGGATCTCGGTCTGCCATTGAGTTGAAGGCACTAGCAGGTAGTATCGCAGCGCAAACTCCTCGTAGGTCCAACGACCCGGATAACCAGCAGTACTAATGCGAATGGTCTCGAGCACGCCACAGGCTCTCAGCTGGCTGAGAACCATGGGACCTTCAAACTTCCATGCTTCCTTGGCCTCGTTCGGCTTGATACATCGTATGTAATGAACATTGGTGTTCCCGATGGTCGTCATGAGCTCGATCAAGGATGAGCGGAAGATGCCGCCAAGAGTGGGCTTGCGGTTAACAGCCACTCCAATCTTTCTCCCTGCCGTAGGCTTTGCGACGGCGGAGCCGGTGGAGGCGACGTCTTTCTCACGGACAGCCGACGCCGCAGCGAGTACCCGGCCGAGGAACTGATTGGTAGAAGCACGGAGGACTTCCATATGCTCGTCTGGTACGGTATCCCTGTTCTTCTCGATGAAGCCCTCCGATTCATACGTGACATCGACGGCATAATGACAAACAGTGAAGGAGGACTTGCCGAACCGTGGCTTCTTGTAGAACTTGTTCTTGTCGGCGGCAAAGTTATGATGAAGCTTGGTAACGAACTGGTCGTCTGTGCCCATGGGCAACCTCGACTCTTCATCCAGTAGCGATAGGATACCCAGTTTGCCCTCAATCAAGTCGATACATGGCTGGTTATCGGAGAAGTCAATGAAGGTCCAGTCGATCTGTTCCCTGACGTACTCCTCCTGCTCAAGTCTGAAGACGTGCGAGTTGAATTGCTGTTGTAACTTTTCGTTGGCGTAATTAATACAGAACTGCTCAAATGAGTTCTTGGCAAAATGTTCAAAGCCGTAGATATCGAGCACTCCAATGAAGGAAGCGACACGGTTCAGGACTTCTTCAGTGGCAAGACTCCTATTGATCACCTCGACCAACCAATCGAACAGAGCGGAATATATGTACTTGGCGACAGAGTCACGCACGACTGTAGCTTGCTGCTGCGTCAGGTTAGACACGATCTTCTCGCCACGCGTGACGAGCTGTTTCTTCACGGTCCACTTGGCAAATTCGGTGGCATCGATACCGAGAATGGCGCACGCCCGCTCCAACGACGGGTCAGTCGGGGCTAGCACACTGTCGTTCCGCGACGCCGTGATCTTAACATTGCCGAGGTGGAGCAGACCGGCGAGCAGTTTGAAGATACCCGCCTGCTGGGATTCGTCCACGCCGATGGTGCTGAGAGACTTCTTGGTAGCTACGAACTCAGCCTTGTCGTCAACGCCATCGATGGTTGGGGCATTGCCTTGGTTGAGGTAGTCGAACTGTTCAACGGGCAAGAGATCAAGCTCCTGGCGCTCTTTCTCTGTTGCACCAGCAAGGAGCTGGTAGAATATATGGTAGTTCCTCTCCTTCAAGGGCTGGAAGACCAACCTCGAGCGCTCGAGTAGGTAGGTCCGGATCCTGGCTCCGATGATGTTTGTCTTATCGTCGAACATGATCTCGATATACTTGCCGAATCTCGACGAGTTGTCGTTTCGAGTCGTTTTGGCGTTTCCGAAAGCTTCCATTATGGGATTTGTGGCTAAAATCTGTTCTTCCGTCTCACTCATGGCTTCGGCCCCCTTCTTGGACCGGCCGCCGGGATTGTCGGGGGATTCTCTTGTTGCAAAGTACCGCATGATGTATTTTGCGCTGACTGTTTTCCCGGCACCAGACTCACCGGAAACCACTACGGTTTGATTCTTACCATCCTTGACCATTTTCCTGAGCAGGTTGGGTTAGCCTCGGCGTCACAACAAGGAGGACGGTAACAGGGCTGGTATTCACATGAACGCCTCCTCGGCGATGGCGAACAGATGAGGTGCCTGTGTCTCCCTCTGCTTGCCAGCATACACCTGAACCATTCCCGGAACGTAGAGAGAATCGACCCGAGCGAAAGGGTTCGTGGCTATTAGGACAATTCCACTGTAGGTATATATCTCCTTTTGGGCATATCGGAGGCGGATCGCTTGAAGCACTGCAAGATACGGGAGGATAAGGATCAGCGAAAGCAGCTCGCTAGCAGACCGGCAGCTGGTCGTTCAGAAGCGGACAGCTCCGGGCGGGAGTATAAAGCGTAGAACATACCAGCAGGTTCATTGAGATGGGACAGGTTTGTCAGATCGTCACTGGCCTCAAGCATAGAGGGGTTCATTAGAGGGGGCAGAGACGGGTCGCCGGAGTTCTGCAAGGCATCGAGAGCGACTTCGATGGTTTTGATCTGGTGAAGAGATTCAGAAGCGGTTAGCTACGAGCCGGCTCAAGGTTCGGACTTCGTGATTTGCCATACCTCGTCGTTCTCGAGCTTGAACTCCAGCGTCACCTTATCACCATTGACCGTCTTCTTGACAACCTCGGACGCCACCCAGCCCTCGGTGGCATCCGGTTGCCAAGCTCTCGTACCAACATCGTAGCTATGCGACATGGAGCCTTCTCTCTCTCGGAAATCAAGTCTGAATCAAGTTCGATTGCGCGGCGCGAGAAGTCGAGAGACCTGAGGCGAGAGGGAGGATGATTACGGGCGGTAAAGGCTGGTTCTAAGGGAAAGCAAGAGTTGGAGGCATTCGCGCACGAGGATTATTAGGTAGCTAAACAGATGGGTAAAGAAGGTGTCGATTGGCTGGCTGCAGAAGATAGGGGGTCCCTCAGGCGACTTCCACAAGTAGCGAAACGATTGCCGATGGAAGAGTCGGGTCAAAATCCCTAGGGCGGGAGAAGGACAGGAGAAGGCCGTGAAGAAACCGGGTTTGGAAAGACGAATATACCTGTGAGGGCTGGGTATGCCTTTGAGGGCAAAGAGAGTGCGTCCGTCACTTAGACCAGGTCGGATCGTTGTCTCTTCTTCCTAGTCTCCTTTTTCTAGCGGTAAAAGGTAACTAGGTATGTAGTTAGTTAGAACCCCCTGTTCTTCGGTGTCAAGCGGTTAATGCAGTGCGGAGGTCGGGTAGGTAAGTTACGGGTAGCAAGAGCAGCAGGGACCCAATGTAAGGTGATACACGGTGTTCGCAAGAGGCAGGGAAATAACCTCGAAGAGAAAAAACTGGAAAAGGACAAGGTGATGAATTATTATTTCCCGACTTCGTGATAGACAAGATGGGGCTTTCTCCCTAAAAGTGCGTTGAAGATACAATTTCGGAGTAAGGGCTGACTACAATACACATGATACAATACAGCGAAGTTGGGTACCTATCAGTCTGTATGGGACGGTGTGGCTTTGTAGCAAATCAGCACAGAGTCTTTCGACATAAACTGCCATGGCGGGAAGCCCGTGCGGATGTAGGTAATGTACCCATCAGATCCTATCGGTACCGAATCGTCTATGCCTCATTGCATGCCACGTGTGGCAGTATATGAGTACGCACGAGCCTCCACCGGATACATAACTGCCTATCGCCGGTATATTCCAGCGTTTGTGTTGGTGTAGGTACCCCGCCAGCCAGCTCAGCTAGCCCACTCGGTGCCCATACTTCTTCGTAAGTAGCTACCTACCTACCTTATGTAGCTCTGGTAACTTTTGCTTCCTTCGTACTTTCGGGACTCTGCTATCGCTCTAGTCCTTCGACCCAACCAACCAAACCTAGGTAACGTCAGGGCCAACTCCCAGCCTCTTTTCGAAGTTTTTCGAAAATACTGGGGACGGTATCTCAGGAGACTGATATCTTAGCGTGTCAGGGGTTTGAAGAAAGGGTGCCCGTTTACTGGGTAATCCTAGTCCCGTCAAATTCGCCATCCTTGGCCCATGTAATTCCCGCTATCCGCTATATCCATCCTCACACAATTTGTCTGTTGTACGGAGAAATACCTGTGATTACCGGCGGAGGTGGTGTCCTACAAAGCCAGCCCTTCTATAGCCTTCTTCGTTCTTAACCTATTGAGCACGCATACTTAAAGCCTCTTTTGATGAGAGGCTACGTGGAATTGTATATGAGGCTTTCAATAAATATATCATGATACCACTACCTACCTACATTGCAAGTAGATCCCCGTCTACGCCACGCCCGGCCCGATATGCGGGCTATCCTTATCACCGAAACTGCAGCAGGTTGAATAATATACGCTTGCCCAATAGAGAGACCCGCCCCGTGTTGAACGTCTCCTTTTTTATTCTCTTTCGCGCAGACCATCATCAATGGATTCACACCAAGCTTGAAGCTCCAAGTCTGAATATATTCGACCGGGCCCGCTGTCTCAGTAACATTTCTACATGATGTTTGCATAATTTGGTAACCTTGTAGTTTTTGTGCCTTTGTGCTTAGTAAAGCACGCGCACCAAGATGCGTGCTGGCCCAAGTTAGCAACGCTGTCTTTAAATATTCCGTCTTGAAACTTACAGCTTAGTGCATCGAGCGAATCATATATATCCTTGATGTCACTGGTTTGGACATCGCTCACATCTGCCATGAGGTACGCAATCTGCTTACGGTTAGCATTGAATGGGCACAAATTAGCTGCGTTGGGTCCTCACGTCGCCTTTGCTGTCGCTGATCTGCTTATCGACGTTGTGGTTGCCGAGTATCTCGTTGACTGTTCGGATGTGAGCCTCATGTTCTTCACAAGAATCGTTCGGGGGGCTTTTTACCTTTTCGGAGGACACCCGGTACGTTCTTGTGGATATAAATGACCTAGAGGCAATTAGTTGGTTGTTGTGAGCCCCGGGGCCTTGCTAAAACTCACTCTTGCGTGGTTTGGTTCGTCCGGCGTCAATGAGCGTAGGTTGACCTCAGGCATGTTGACGCTGCCCAGAGTGCTGCCCTGGTTAATATAGCGGACCAAAGCCTCGCCAACTAAGGATCCCGGTTCAGCAGGGTGTTCGTCTCTCAACAGATGGGGAAATCATACCTTCAATGCCAATCGCCCTCTGTGCCTCTTCAGTGCTGCCGCCAATATGCGGGGTGAGGATGATGTTCTTGACTCCGCGCAGATCTTCTTCCCATCCGTTCAGAGTATTGTTGAAGTAGTCGCCGTTAGCCCTCGGTTCGTTCGGGTAGACGTCAAGCGCGGCGCCGGCGATCTTGCCGCTGCGCATGGCGTTTATCAGGGCGGGAATGTCCACTACCATGCCGCGACTGGCATTGATTAAGTATGCACCATCCTTCATCTCGGCCAACTGCGCGGCGGCAATCATGTTCTTGGTCTCGGGCAACTCAGGCACATGCAGAGTCACAAAATCGGCCTCGTTGAGGAGCTGCTCCAGAGTCGGCACTTGTTGCGCGGTGCCCATCGCCATCAAGTTTGCGACATCGTAGTAGATAACTGACATCCCCATGGCTTCCGCCAGTACCGACAACTGCGAGCCAATGTGGCCATAGCCGACGATACCTACAAATGTCGTTAAACTTAGGTTGCAATGCACAGAGACGACGGCGGTGGGTATACGAACCGAGAGTCTTGCCACGAATTTCCCAGCACTTGGCACTCACCTTGTTCCAGGTTCCATTGTGCATCTCATTCGATCGGTCGCCGAGTTGACGGGCAAGCGTGATTATCTCTGCGATAACCAGCTCAGCGACGCTGCGAGAGTTGGCAAAAGGTGAGTTGAAGACTGCAATGCCATGATGAGCCGCGAAGTCCAGGTCCACTTGGTTGGTGCCAATGCAGAAACAGCCAATGACGAGCAGGTTCTTCGCTTCCCCGAGGACCTCTGCTGTCAGCTTCGTCTTTGATCGGATGCCAATGACGTGGACGTCTCTGCCGAGCGAGTCAGTGACTGGCATGGGCAATCTGTAAAGGAACAGGACGTTCAAGGGCTGTTGGATGGAAAAGGAGGTCATGGTCGTCCCTAAGTCGATATTGCCTTGCACAACACGGCCGGCCGGTGCTTGCAGAACTCACCTAATTTTCTCAATTAGCTGGTCTTCGGGTAGAGAGGTTTTCAAGGCTTCCACTTGATAGCCTTGGGCCTTGAGTATATCCTTGCCACTCTGATTGACATTTTCGAGGAGTAGGATCTTGATGTCCTGGGTATTGAAAGGCTTAAGCTGTTTCTCTAACCCACGTAGAGCCCCGCCCAAGCTTGACGGCGGGGAGTGGAAAGTCGTTGACGGAGACACACTCAGGTGATGAGACGCATCTCTCTGTAAGCGCACTGCGATGTTCTTTGCTTCCGACATGATGGCGTCCCTTGGGGTCCTGCTCCTTAGTTTTCTTATCTCTTTCACCTCTCTTCCCTTCTATATTCTACTGGGGATACCAGAAATTATAAGTTTAGAGTTCTAGTTTTGGAACTCTCCGCTCCGAGAAGTCCGAACTCCTTTTTATGTGCGGGCCGGTCGAAGGGTTGAGTCAGAGCAGTGCTCGAGATTCCAAAAAGAGAAAAGAAAAATCGCAAATTGTAAATTGTAATAACATGAGCGCACTTATTGCGCGGCTAGGATTTTTGCGCAATGGGCGCTTACTTTGGGTAACTTTACATGTATCACACTATTATGCCAATAAGGAATGCAGAGGTGGCTTTATGTAAATAACTGTCGAGTTTTTCGGCGATTGCGTGCGAGGTACATAGTTGGCCTGTGGAGGCGGAATCAATGGGCTACAGTGATCGATTAAACTCACTAGTTAATAAAGCTATCTGTATTATGTATGTTGACTCTAAATTTTCGATATTCTACACCTTTGCTGCACTGCGGTCCAGCAGCACCACCTCAACTCACATGATGATACCTTAGAGAACACATGGACATCGTAACTGGTGCATGTCATAAGTACCTACATGTAAATACTAAGGTTATATACATTGGTACACTTCGAGCTGGCTTGGTAAAGCATGGCTGAATCAGACATACTTGGGAAGTCATACATTATATTAAATACCCTAAGATGAGCGAGCACAAAAGTCCAATGGAGTGACTACATAGGCTAGGTAGTTGCCATGCTGTATACGTGAGCCGTTGTGCAAAGAAAAACGTCTCTCGACTTCTGACTCCGTCATCGGATTCCCGCTAGGTAGTCGCTAGTATAATAGCCGCTAGGGGCGTCTTGCAGGATGATAAATCATGTTCCGTGCAGGCCAGCCAATTCCATATTCTCATGACAAATACAGACAAAGTACTGGTTGGACATGCATGCGTGGATTTGTGCTTGCGTTGATAAAGGAGGAAAAGACGCCAACTACGCTTGATCTGAGCCGGGCGAAGAGTGAAAAGTCTTGCATATGGAAATATTCATGACGGTCCAGTCTCCCGAAAAGCAGTATAAACACACACATAACTATGCAAATGACAAGGGGGAAATGGCCGCTGCTCTGCTCTCGCGCTTGCCATTCTGAGAGGACAGGATAGCTTCACTTCCCACTTTCATAGTCAGGACCTTGCTCTCCGGACTCAGCTGATTCTATTGTCATCATGTTGCAACCTGACCCGCACATCTGGTCCATCATAAGCTGTGACGGGAAGCTAATGAGAAAACTATGACTCAATACAATATGAGATTCCGAAAACAAGCTGGAACCTAGTGCGCGAATGCCAATCTATTGTGCGTTATGGCCGTAAAAGACCGGAGCCATGGCGTTTGCACCATGCTGGCAGGTTGACAAAAGTGCCTGCCTCCGTCTGCCGATGGACAGAAAAGCCTCTGGGACTGAAATTAACTAGCCCAATGCATCCGCGGCGGTGACTGCATGGTCCCTCCCCCAAAAAGACATTATTACGGGAGTGGCATAGAGAGCGAGGCGTGACCATTTAGCTCTGTTTGCACTCAGCAGCCTCTTGCTTCGGTTTCGCAGCGTCGTCCTATTCATCAGGTCAGCACATCCGCAGCCAGAAAACCGCGGCAAAACACGTTTGGTCAACTAACATCATCCTCAGACTCCTCCTCCTCGTCATCGCGATCCTCGCTCAAGTCGTCGTCGTCATCATCGTCTTCATCCTCGAAGCCCTCCTCGTCAAGGTCTTCCAATTCCTCGAATGCCAAAGCCTCGCCGGTAAACCAGTCGATGGCCCGGGGAATCAGTTTCTCCTTGATGTCTTCGCCTAGCTGGTAGTCCAGCTCCAATCGCTCCTCGATGTCAGATGCGGCATCATCCTCGTCATCCTCGGTAGGGGCTTTGGGAGGCGAGAAGAAGTTAAAGAATGATTCGGTAGGGACGGTCTTCTTGACGATGCGGGTTTGTTTCGTGTCTAAGGACGAGTTAGTGGCCGATTCCTAGATCGCTGGGCTCGCGAGACGACTTACTCTTATTCCTCTGCTTCTTACTCTCAATGCGAACAGTAAGATCCTTGCCCTCCTTCCAGTTGATCTTGTCACCCTCAGCATGGTCGTAGATGAAGTCACCACCGTAGCCACTCTCGTTTTGGTAGTAGTAAGTCTTGGTGATGGTCTTGTTGGTGAAGTATTCGTTCTCGGCGAAATCGAACAGAAGACGGAATCCGGGCTTGTCTAGGTATTCCATTCGGATATCGGTCAGATAACGCAGCGCACTCTCATCTCGGTCAGTGATCATCTCGGCAAGAGAGATCTGATTCTTCATGGCGGACAGCCAGAACTCAGGGATGCCGGAAACCTTCTCAACACCCTCAGCAGACTTCTCCTCGGTCTTCTCCGTCTTGTCGGCGGCCTTGTCACCCTCATCGCCCTCATCAGATTCTTCCTCACCGGCCTTAATCTGGTCCTCAGAGGGCTCGGTCTTGCCGTTGACGATCTCGGCACGCTTCTGGTAGAGCGGTGTAAATTTAGCGAAGTACTTCTTCTCGAGTTGAAGGACCTCCTCTTGGAATTCAGCCTCGAGCTTGGAGTGCTCCTTCTGAATGCCCTTCAGGCCAGCAACACGGCGGCGGACAGGAGCTGGTAGTGACTCAATGTAGCCTGACGACCGGCCAACAAGAGAGCCAAGCCGACCCTGGATCATCTGAACCAGCTTGGGATTCTGGGCAAAGATGGAAGCGGCAGCCGCACGGTCGAAATCCTCTGCGCCAGGATCATGACAATTAGCAACTGCGATCCTAATGATTCCACCTAAGCTAAGGTAAACGGTTCGGGTTAACTTACCCTCCTTGATACTTGCAACGCCAGGTTGTTGGGCATGGCTGGAGATGGGTGCATTGCTTGCCGGCGTGTTCTGCGGGGTACTGAAACGCGATGACAACCGTTAGTATGAAGGCCGGAAAACACCATGATATTAATAACACGGTGAGGCGAATGAAATAGGAATGTGTACTCACGGCGCAGTGACATCCGGTCGTCGATTTTTGATGGGCTCGGCCATTGTTGTTATTTTCCTTGCGCAGCTGCTACGGGATGAATCGGCAAGGGACGTTTTGATATGGGAGAAGTTGCAGTTCGCAGTTCTCTCCAGAAAAAAAAAAGAAGTCTTTATCTTAGTGGGGACAGGGTCTCTCACAGACAAAAAAGAGTTGAGGGGAAAGTGGACTAGGTAGTTAACTAATGGGGGAATAAAGACGCCTGATCGCAACACCCGTCTATGGAGTTTGATAGAAGGCAGAACGTAATTACGCCCAGTTCAACTCAAGTCCTGAATAGAGCGAGAATTGTGAGGGAGAAGTGGCGACGAAGATGAGTGTCCGATGTGTGAGGCGAAAGGGTGAAAAAAGGTTAAATTCAGAGTCGAGACCGAGGCGGGTCATTAATGGGGACAGGTAGGTCTAACCCAGTAAACCTTTAGTTGACAGCGGTAGGCAAACTTGTGAAATTTGGTGAGACGTGGGGCATTGGCAGCACTAAGGTGAGGGACGCTATGGCGGTTCCAGTCAGACTATACGTAAAATCGGGTAAATTCACTGTCTAGCCCAACTGGTACGTAACCAATGCACCTACATGCTTTGAGGACTTACACCTCAGCACATATATCCGATTGATAAAGCAAAGTACCTCCTTACAGATATGCAAAGCCTGAAAATTGCATGTGTTTCCATTTACTTCCACATTTAAATAAGATAGAGGTGGCTTACTAAGGCCGTAATGATTCTTCTACTCTGGGTGCTACGCAGAAACGAAGAGAGTATCTAGATGGAAGCAAAACGTTACCGACATATGCAATAACACAGGGTAGGGATGCCGTATTAGGAAATGCCAGGACGAGATTGGTAACCATAAAAGTACACCCATAGCAAACGCAATATGCTAAATAGGGTTTCCCCAAAAACTTTCTCAACGGAAAGCCCAGGATATGAGAACCTGATGACAACGGCATCTCCTTTGAGTTACATAATACTGGAATTGCCTTCCTAATCTCTGTACTTGTCAAGCTCTTTGAAATTATACATGTAAGTAGTTCTACTCACACATTTATTTGATAATAGGTTGTCAGCTCAGCCGCGATCCATCACTAGAACCCCCTGCAGATACTGTTCAGAAATAGGGAGGTACAATGCTGGTTGTTGGGTTGCTGATGGCCTTTCCGACTGGAACTCTCGTGCCTCTTACGGACTTTAATGGTGCTAAATAGTCCTGGTCCGAAGGAGGTGATGTCCAACCGAATCAACAGTAACAACATCTTGCTCACCTCTGAGGGAGAGAGGCCAATATTCCTTTGGTACCTAACGTAGTAGATCCTTTAAGGAGCGCTGCCATTTCGCGTTTGCTGCCTAATTAGGTAAAGGTCGACCTCCCTATATTCTCTATAACATACCTCGACTAGACATACACTCGTGCAAGGCCATGTACACATATGCACTTGGTTTGTTACCTACCTACCTAGGACCTAAGGGCCAGCCGGCCAAGCCAAAGCAGCCATAAGAACTCCAGTTGGGGGCTCACCCGTATCCGTACTCCGTATGGACTACCTGCTGCATTGGTAACTTCCATCTGACCGGTATCTGTGAATATGGCAGCCATGTGTTAAGTCTACTAGGCACTTCAAGATTCTAACTTTGACAAAAAGCCTGCGCAGTAAAATACTCGAAGCCATCAACAACAAGTGACAAAGTCGATTACTCACTCTTTCTGATATTCTCTGCTTCTACGTCATATACTCCAAATAACTGGTTCACCTAGAGTTTTCCATACTCGCTTGTCATGGCACACACTCAAGCCACAGCTACACCAAACTCCCATGTCTTACGGTATCCGATAGAGGACGATAAAGTGTCAGTTAGGGCAATTTAAAGAAGTTCCTGTTACCGCGTTACCTGTCTAAGGAATGGCAGTGCTTTGTTACAAGTTCATTGGCTCAATTTGCAACGATCAGCAAAAACCCGGACCCACGACTAGAAAATTGTTGTGACCGACGCCTTATCGCCCTCTGTGGGATAAGAAGGATAGGTAGGTATATAAATCCAAGACTGACTGTCGGAATCCACACTGGCTTCAAGGTGGCCAGTCACCCTGCCATATCAGCATTGCTACGGCTATTACATTATTAGATACGTTCTATATATACCATTCAGGTTTTTGTACGTATTATATCTTGTCTTCCTTGGGTATAAGTTGTATTAAAATCTGTTTTTTTTTTTAATTTTCTCTGCAAATTGTAGCTCAGATTTCAGATAAAACGTCTGTAAGGGCTGGGGACCCATCTGCTAGCCCATGGAAAAAGCTGTGTAGGTGACGTACCTTTCTGCTTTATCGCAACATGCTGCAGGCAACGAGGTCGGGATCCAGAGAAGTTTATGTATCGGTCAAGCACGAAGTCAATTCTATGGCCGCCCGGGTATCGCATACGTGGATTACATTATGACCTGCATGTGATAGTTCAATGCCCCTTCACTTTGCTGGCAATCAGTATCACACAATGGAGCATTCCAGGGCCGAAAGTGGTGCGGAGCCGCAATCGCAAACCAGGCGTAGCGATGGTCAGGCCACGTTGTATAGGTTAAACTCGAACCAGAGCAGCTCAAGCATATTCGAGGATGTCGAGATGGCTCACGACGAATTATACTCCGGACCTATGGCCGAGAGTCTTCCCACAAGCACCTCCGCCTTCACCCACCGCCGCCAACGCGCCGACTCGACAACTAGTTTTACCTATTACAACGAGGACGAAAATGAGGATTCAAGGGAGGTGATCGGGGCCGAAGACGGCGCCGTAATCTTTGATGATGGCGATATCCCTTTTGATTTTGAAGAGGAGGATCAGATGGGGGACGAGGAAAATTCAGGCGCAGGGCTCGAGAATGGTAGCGCTCAGGAGGATTACGTCGATTACGCGCGGAGGAGGAGATCCTCCACGCAATCGAGAAGCTCCGTTCATGCCAAGCTCCTTCGATCTGACAGCCTTGCCACAGAGGCTAGCTCTCATGCTCGTGGTTACGGCGATCGCCACGGTCATGGTCGTGTAAGCCAAATGCTGCGTGTGGTCAACGAGGATCTTACTATCGTCATAGCTGGCTTTCGTACTAGTAGGCTGGGTTACATTGCGTACATATTCCTCTGCGTTGCCACTTTAGGGTTGGCTTATCTTCTCCTCCGGTGGCTCCCGCGATGGCTTGTCAAGTTGACGGGTGAGCCCGCTCCTCTCAGGGAGAGCGATTGGGTAGTCCTCGAGGTAGGTCGCCATGTTCTGGGGTCTATGCTCTACCTAGGCCGGATTGGATGAGTTCTGACCGAGCTACAGAATCAATGGGGGGAGATGGCTATCCTGGACGTTCGTACCTGTGCATACGATCGCCCGCTGTCTACAGTATTTGGGGCACCGGAGAAGCTTTTTGCTCAACTACTAGAAGAAGACGCCGACCCCCTACTTCCCGAACTCCGCATCCTCCATTATCGCTACGTAAGGTTCTTCTTCCACCCCCTGAAGGACAAGTTCCTCATCAGCACCGGGTGGAAAGACCCGGCCTGGACACACGTTCGGTCAGTCCGGGCGGGTATCAGTGGCGACGAGAAAGACGAGCGAGAGCGTGTTTTTGGTACCAACCTCATCGATATTGAGCAGAAGACCATCCCCCAGTTGCTCGTAGACGAGGTAGGGCACCAACCTCCGACAATGGCTAGCATCGCTCATCATCCTAGGTTTTCCACCCCTTCTACGTCTTTCAGGTCGCCAGCTTGATTCTCTGGTCCTTAGATCAATACTATTACTATGCAATTTGCATTTTCGCCATGTCTGCCGGCAGCATCATCGCTACTTTGGTGGAAACACGCGCGGTATGTCATATGTGTGCTGCTGATTATTACTGCTAGCTGACACCATCTAGACAATGAGACGCCTCCGCGAGATCTCCCTCTTCGAATGCGATGTGCGAGTTCTCCGCGATGGGTTCTGTACGTGAATTTCTCGATATGCCTCGCGTGTTGTCCTTCTAACAGCGTCTAGGGGATTACGTCTCGTCCAGCGATTTAGTTCCGGGCGACGTGTACGAAATCAGTGACCCAAACTTGACCCATTTCCCCAGCGATAGCCTGTTGCTCAGCGGTGACTGTATTGTGAATGAGAGTATGCTCACCGGGGAATCTGTGCCTATCTCCAAAATCCCCGCCACAGACGACACCTTGCGCGCTATGGACCTATCAGCCTCGACAGTCTCATCTGAAACGGCCCGCCATTTCCTATTCTGTGGGACAAAGATAATTCGCGCGAGACGACCACAAGATGACGGGGACGATCAGGCTGTGGCGCTTGCCATGGTCGTAAGGACGGGATTCAACACGACCAAGGGTTCCCTGGTGCGGTCGATGCTCTTTCCAAAACCGTCAGGGTTTAAGTTCTACCGCGACTCTTTCCGGTATATAGCTGTCATGGGATGCGTCGCGATTCTCGGATTTATCGTGTCGTTCGTCAACTTCATTCGCCTCGGCCTAGCTTGGCACTTGATAGTTGTTAGAGCTTTGGACTTGATCACAATTGTCGTCCCTCCTGCACTCCCGGCCACGCTCACGATCGGGACCAACTTCGCGCTGAGCCGCCTCAAAAAGAAGCAGATTTTCTGTATAAGTCCGCAGCGGGTCAATGTCGCTGGAAAGCTGGACGTCATGTGCTTCGACAAGACAGGGACCCTTACCGAGGACGGGTTGGATGTTCTAGGACTCCGGCTAGTCTCCAGGACTGCGAAGCGATTTGATGAGCTTGTAACCAAGGCGTCTACTTTGGTGCCTCTTCATTGCTTGGACTACAGAGCGGACGACGAATATCAAAACTGCCGCGCTGCTCTGTTCACCATGGCCACTTGTCACTCGCTCCGATCCGTCGATGGCGAACTTGTTGGCGACCCCCTAGATCTCAAAATGTTTGAGTTCACGGGCTGGACGTTCGAAGAAGGGAATCAAAGCGGCGGTGGAGACCAAGATGACGAAGAGCAAGGAGGTCTGTCCCCTTCGGTTGCCCGACCCCTTCCAGCACCACTCTATGACACCGACCCCTACGGGACTTCCCAAGGGCGAAATGTGCCTATTGAACTCGGCGTGCTGAAATCCTTCGAATTTGTGTCGCAACTGAGAAGAGCGAGCGTCATTGTCCGCAATTTCGGCCAGCAGAGCGGAGATATTTACGTCAAAGGAGCCCCTGAGTCGATGCGCGAGATATGCCGGCCGGAAACCCTGCCTGATGACTACGAAGAGTTGCTGTCCTACTACACCCACAAAGGATACCGAGTCATTGCATGCGCAACTAAGCATATCGCGAAACTCCCATGGGTTAAATCCCAGAAAATGAAACGTCATGACGTCGAGGCCGATCTTGAGTTTGTAGGGTTTATCATCTTTGAAAACAAGCTCAAGCCCACCACGGAAGCCGTCTTGAAGGAATTGAGACGGTCAAATATTGGCTCGATCATGGTAACGGGAGATAATATCTTGACAGCAATCAGTGTCGCAAGAAACTGTGGCCTGATGGACAAAGATGCACACTGCTTCGTACCTCATTTCGTCCAGGGCAACAATCGAGATCCCAATGCTCAACTGCAGTGGGAAAGTATAGATGATAGTGCATTTCAACTCGATAGCCGAACGCTACTGCCGTTGCCTCCTCCTTCACAGCGCGACGTGTCGCTGCCTTATGACATTACGAAACTACGGGACTACACGCTCGCTATTAGCGGTGACGTCTTTCGATGGATAATCGACTTTGCGCCGAACGAGGTCACACAGAAGATGCTTGTGCGTGGCAAAGTTTTCGCTCGCATGTCCCCGGACGAGAAGCATGAGCTCGTCGAGAGACTGCAGAGCATCGATTACTGCTGTGGCTTCTGCGGAGATGGCGCGAACGACTGTGGAGCGCTGAAGGCAGCTGACGTTGGTATATCACTTTCAGAAGCGGAAGCATCCGTTGCAGCACCGTTCACATCGAGGGTGTTCGATATCCGATGCGTGCCAGATGTCATACGGGAGGGCCGGGCCGCCCTGGTGACTAGCTTCAGCTGCTTCAAGTACATGAGCTTGTATTCGGCTATACAGTTCACCTCTGTCAGCTTCCTATATGCGTCAGCTTCTAACCTGGGAGATTTCCAGTTCCTCTTCATCGACGTTCTTCTCATCTTACCGATCGCTATCTTCATGGGTTGGTCAGGGCCATTCCCAACTCTGAGCAAAAAGCGGCCGACGGCGGACTTGGTCTCGAGGAAAGTCCTCACACCCTTGCTGGGGCAGATCGCTATCTGCATTCTTATCCAGGCTGCTGCATGGTTGATCGTCCGCGAACAGAGTTGGTATAAACCTCCACATCTCAACCCGGATGAGTCCAATATCAAGAACTCGGAAAACACGGCCTTGTTTTTGGTGTCATGTTTCGAATATATATTCATAGGCGTTGTCTTGAGCGCTGGCGCCCCCTTCAGGCAGCCTATGACCCAGAACTGGCCGTTCATGACAACCATTGCGACGGCACTCGCCATGACCGCCTACATGATCCTATCGCCAGCGCACTGGTTGGTGAAGCTGATGCAGTTGACTCCTATCAGCTCGGCTTTCAAAGCCAGTTTATTCGTCCTAGGTGGTGCTTATATATTAACTGCGTGGATTGCCGAAATTTACGTCTTTCCTAGCGTTGCTCGATGGGTTGGGCAAGCGAAATTGGCTCTCACAAAGCAAACCAAGAAGCGGAAGGAGTACAAACTCATATTAGAACGCACACGGACGTGATGAACCCTTTTTCTTCAATTAGACCATGTCTATGCCGTGGTAAGGTGCCCAGGAAAATATTATATATACTGCTAGGAATTGGTATCAGTCCAATCCTACGAAAAAGAAAAGATTCAAGCATGAGCCTATGCTGGCCTTTTCGCTGGAGAATAAGTTGGACAATCGGATTAGGGGTCGCTCACTGTATACCCGTCTCTGGTTCCTCATATCTTGAAATCCGGCGCGTTCTGAAGAGAGTATGAAATGTAGTTCAGCAGGTTTGACGATGGCTCGACTGTGTATCTAAACTAGCCAAAAAGCCAGTTGCCCTCTTCCACGTCCTACACATATATGCAAAGCTAATGTGAACGAGAGCATGGTTCACTACAGTGGTAGAAGGTGTGGCTGGTGATGCCGGCCGGTATCCACACGCTGGGGAAAATCAGGTACCTACATATTTGTACCCTAAGTTAGTGCTTTCGTACCTACTAGGTACCTACACCTACCTACCCGCAGCTTTCCCATGAGGCTGACCAGGCTGAAGCTTGCCTGCGTGTCGGCCAGCACCCACTAGATATCGGTTGCACGCTGTTGATATTGGCACATCTACAAACCATCACCACCAAGGACGCCAACGATCCTGTCTTCTTTCCTCCACCCACTTCTCTCAAGGACGGAACTAGGCTCTACAAGATGTAGGTTTTGTTCGTCCCCGTCCAAATCGGCGTCAGCGCTCTCAACTGACATCATCAGGGAGGTACTACTGGGCATCACGGGCAAGGACTTCACGTTAGTGGCAGCATCCAAGGCTGCCATGCGTGGGGCCACCATCTTGAAGGCATCCGACGACAAGACGCGACAACTGAACAAGCACACCCTCATGGCCTTCTCGGGAGAGGCCGGAGATACCAGTATGTTTGCCCACGCCTTCGTCTCCCCTCTCACTTTTCCCCAGGATAAAAGGATGCATCGTATCCCGCTAACAGCCGTTCTATAGTACAGTTCTCGGAGTACATCCAAGCGAACGCTCAGCTCTATTCGATGCGCAATGAGAGCGATCTCTCGCCGACTGCCCTGGCACACTACGTCCGAGGTGAGCTGGCATCGAGCCTGCGGTCACGGAAGCCCTACAATGTCAATCTCCTGTTGGGGGGCGTCGACCCCATCACTCACAAGCCGAGCCTGTTCTGGCTGGATTACCTCGCGTCGCTGGCGCCCGTCCCCTACGCGGCTCACGGGTACGCACAATACTACTGCCTCTCCATCCTAGACAAGCACCATCACCCGGACATCACGCTCCACCAAGGTATCAAGCTACTGGAGCTCTGTACAGATGAGCTGAAGCGGAGAATGCCCATCGATTTCAAGGGCATGACAGTCAAGGCCGTCACGAAGGACGGGGTCGTGGACATAGGGTTCAACGACGACAAGGTGGTCAAGAGTGCTTGAGGGTAAACGGACGGGCTAGTGGGGCCTGGCCGCCATTATTCTGTACCATAAGAGGATCCGGGCTACCAAGTCGGCTACGAATATCCGCGATAATGAATAGTCGGTGTTGCATGGATACGCGAGGCCGTCTTTAACCCTCTAGACGCGCCATGTATTTACGATGCGACTCATGTCAGGATGTATGATGCTTCTGCCTACTCGAGCAGGTAACTCCCCTTGCATGAGTGTTTGCGGCCTAGAATGTTCTAGGAAGATAAAATCCCATTCCCACGAAGGCCGTTGGCATCGTATTGTAACTCTTGGGACGTGGGCCCGGCAGCTACTCTTGAAAGTTTCACTTTGGCAGCTAGGGGCAATGCAATGCTACGGAATAGGCCATACGGGACATTCGCTGCGACAAAAGCGGTGTAGTACATTGCCAAAATGTGATTCCCACCCCAAGCTTCAAGTCCAGAGACGGGCGGTGTGAATTCTTGCATGATCCTCATGTGCTCCTCGTAGGTCATTGGCAAATCGTAGCCCCTCTCGCATAGGCCTATAGGATACGTAACTGACGGTGCCGCTGAGGTCGGGTCTCTGGCTCTTTGGAATTTGGGTACGTGGAAGATTCAAACGGGATATACGTAGGACTATGTATGTAGGCTGTTCCACAGGTACCCTGGTATCGCTCGTACCTTGCGAATGGATTGCTGTTGATGGGGGTTCTGAGGCAGAATGTGGATGCTAGTTGTATACCATATGATAACAGATAAATGATACATAGTGTATAAGTATGCTTCTTTCCCGGGTCTCATTGGCCTATTCCGTTTTGTTCGCCTTTTTTATAATCCTGTTGGGGGAACAGCGTGATGCGATTTCACCGTGTCCCTTGAAGCTTCTCTCCCCGCCCTCTTTTGTAGTGCGTCAGCAACTGCTGGCAATTGCATTCATGCTATTACCTGCCTATCCAATTTTATAAGACTGGCTATAAGTTTGAGGGTTAACGAAGACGCCGTCAAATGATGACATTATTTGCCACTCATCCATCAGCACTTGTCTGCATCAACATAACAGCATCGCGAAAATATTGATACATGCTTTCCCACCGTTGACTTCAAATTAAGAACGCCCAAGACCTATGTATGCAGAGAGCTAGGAAGGTAGTCGCTCGGCCACTGCAGTGTTGACTCATTAAGATGACTCGGGTTGAATTTGTATATCATGTGTAGGTATGGTAGTCAATGGCTCCCTTCAGCGCGGTAATGGTAATGGGCTACAAAAACTACATATACTGTACCTACTGTAAGTACGTAGGGGTTGAATCCGGATCTGGGTGAGATCAGGCACACATTAGAAACGGCCTTGCCTGCGATCCGAAACCTGACTCCACAAGCAGGACTGGGCTGATGGTGAAAGCTACCTCTGCACCTGAGGCATGGGATCGGGTGGGCATACTGTATGCGCAGGTACTGCTATACCTGCCTCCATTGCCTCCCTATCGTCTGCCTCAAGAGATACTTAGAGTAACCTATAAAAAATTATAGGAGACCCTGAAAGCGCCAGCCATCCTCACACAAGTGCTCTTGTGACCCGCACTTTGATGGCCACACAAAGTACTTAGGTGGGCCCTTACATGTGCATCTATGTACTTCAAATGTAGAATCCTAGGTCGTTTCCCAAGGTGCCTTCCAGTCTCTGTTAACGTGCATATTTGGACGCTATACATAGGTACCTAAGTATGAATGAATGGACGGGATGGCATCCGTATTAGGTAGTCGAATCAATCTTCTTTAATTTTGCCATCAAAAACTCTATGGTATTACATACGTACGGTACCTTCATACGTACCTAGGACTGCCTTTTTCACCCACTCCCACTTCCTTCTGCCCCACGACTTGGTCAACCACTAAAACGTTAGGAAGTTTAGGTGGAAAAACGAACCCTGACACCACTTGGGGCCCCTGTTCTTTCGCCTCCCGAACCAAAGGGAAAAAAAGAAAAAAAATCGTCCATCAGTTTATTAATCTCCCCTCCCTTCTCTACCCTCATCGAGACCCTTCCTTTTCCCTAACACCCCATATCAAACACTGACAGTTGTCTTGAGTGTCTTCCTCCCTTTCCTTTCGAAAAGATTTGATTTTTATTTCTTTCTTTTCCAGAGGAATCTTGGACACGCTTACACTTCCTCAGGTGATAAAAGAGTGTGCTTATGGTCTACTGGCACATTCATTTCATCACCCACGAGTAACGTCTCATAATAATTCTCGTCGAGAGCAGGGGCAAAAAGCAGTCTTTCTCTGTTTTGTGCCTTTCCTCTTCTTCTGGGTCAATCATCTTTCACGATCGCACCCGACTTCCGTTTTATTGCAACAGCACGGCATTTCATCTCCTCGGTTCTTTCTTCTCATCTTTGGAGCCTTGAGATCTAATTCCATCTGTTCCTCATCATCCGATCTTTCTTCGCCGTACCTGCCCGAGGAAATCGTTTTACTTCGCTCTCCTCCCCGCAAAGACTGCACCTGGTTTGGTGTCATAGGAAGAGAAAAAAATACTTTTTCTTCCCGTACCTATCGTCATCCATAACTATATCCAACAATCCATCCCTCCCACGAGCCGAATACACCTCGTCAATTCATTCTTCCTTGACGACTTCCCAACATGGCTGATCAACTCAACATGGGTGGCTTGAGCCTGGCCGACCAGCAGCAGGGGCCTCCTCAGCCTCGTTCCTACATTCCTCCCCATATGCGAGGCAAGATGGGTGGTGCTAATAACGCCATGGGTCCGGGTCCCGCTCCCGGTCCTGTTCCTGGTCCCCCGCCTGCCGCTATGAACGGACTGAACAACAGTGCCTGGGCTGGGTAAGACTCCCATTTGATATTTCCTGTCTCCCATACGCATCCTAAGACTTTTAACTGCCCAAGTTGAATCTTCGAAATTTCGTGCTTTCACCGTTGACCACCTGCTAACTTCTAGTCTTTCTAGTAACAACAGCTACGACGCTCGCCCTGCTCCCGGAGGCTGGGCTGGACCTAACGGACCTGGCCCGGACGGACCCAACCCCGGCTACCCTCCCCAACGTCATGGTCATCAAGGAGGCTGGAATAACAGGCCTGCCTTCGATCGCAACGCGTACGGTAACCCTGGTGCCGGCGGTGGCGGTGGCGGCCATGCCAGAGGTTCTGGAGATGGACAGTGGCGCGACGGGAAACATATTCCTGGCCCCCCGAACCCTCGCATGGAGCGTGAGCTTTTCGGCCTTCCCGACGACCCGTCCAAGCAACATACGGGCATCAATTTCGAAAAGTACGATGACATCCCTGTGGAGGCTTCTGGTCACGATGTTCCCGAGCCGGTCTTGTCCTTCAGCAACCCTCCCTTGGATGATCATCTGCTCCGCAACATCGAGCTCGCGCACTACAAGGTCCCTACCCCCGTCCAGAAATACTCCATCCCTATTGTCATGGGCGGCCGTGATTTGATGGCTTGCGCCCAGACGGGTTCTGGAAAGACGGGTGGCTTCTTGTTCCCCATCCTTTCGCAGGCCTTCTTGACTGGCCCCTCGCCGATGCCCGTCGGTGCTGCCGGTGGCGGCTATGGTCGTCAGCGCAAGGCTTACCCCACTTCGTTGATTCTCGCCCCGACCCGTGAGCTTGTATCTCAGATCTACGATGAGGCCCGCAAGTTCGCCTACCGATCCTGGGTTCGACCATGTGTCGTTTACGGCGGTGCCGACATCGGAACCCAGCTTCGTCAAATCGAGCGTGGATGTGACTGCCTGGTCGCTACTCCTGGACGCCTTGTTGACCTCATAGAGCGAGGTCGCATCTCCCTCCAGAACATCAAGTACCTTGTTCTCGATGAGGCTGATCGAATGCTTGACATGGGTTTCGAGCCTCAGATTCGTCGTATTGTCGAAGGTGAAGATATGCCTACCGTTCAGAACCGCCAGACGCTCATGTTCTCGGCCACCTTCCCCCGTGATATTCAGATGCTGGCGCGTGACTTCCTCAAGGACTACGTCTTCCTCTCGGTCGGTCGTGTCGGTTCGACATCCGAAAACATCACCCAGAAGGTTGAGTATGTCGAAGACGTCGACAAGCGCTCCGTTCTTCTGGACATCCTACACACCCACGGTGGCGGACTTACTCTTATCTTCGTTGAGACGAAGCGCATGGCCGACTCCCTCTCCGATTTCCTGATCAACCAGAATTTCCCTGCAACATCGATTCATGGTGACCGTACGCAGCGTGAGCGTGAGCGTGCCCTAGAGATGTTCCGCAATGGCCGATGCCCCATCTTGGTTGCCACGGCCGTCGCAGCCCGTGGGTTGGACATTCCCAACGTTACCCACGTCATCAACTATGATCTTCCCACTGATATTGACGACTATGTTCACCGAATTGGTCGTACTGGACGTGCAGGCAACACTGGACACTCGACCGCCTTCTTCAACCGTGGTAACCGTGGTGTCGTGCGAGAGCTTATTGAGCTCCTGAAGGAGGCCAACCAGGAGGTACCGGCTTTCCTTGAGACTATTGCACGGGAGAGCTCCTTCGGCGGCGGTGGTGGTCGCGGCGGCCGATCCGGCGGACGCGGCCGTGGCCAGGCTGCTAACCGCGACTTCCGCAAGTACAATGGCGGCGGTGGCGGCGGCGGAGGCTTCGGCGGAGGCTTCAACGGTCCCCCCTCGGGTGGATTTGGTGGCGGCTACGGCGGCCCCCCTCAGGGAGGTAGCTACGGAGGAGGGTACGGCGGAGGTGCTGGCGGCTCTGGCGGCGGCGGCGGCTATGGTAACCCTAGCGGCCCTGGCGGTCAAGCCTCTTGGTGGTAAATTCCTGCGCCCACCCGAAGGCATGGGCTTCCCAGTCCCTTTTCGCCTTCCGAGGACCATCACGGCGGGTTGCAGCGGCTTAGGCTCTCCTTTGCCGCGCACACTCGTATTACTGGGCGATGTTTTCTTTGAGCTTACTTTTCCTTACGGTTTTTCTCATTTTCGCGGATTTTTTCGGCACTTCTTCAACACTTCCCGGCATGCTCCTTTTTACGGCAGATATGACTTCCGGCCTCGGTCAGGATCGGCAGGTTCGAGTCCTCGGGCATAGGACTCTAGCATATGATAGACGGCATCTGTCTTTGTTACGGCTGCACCCCCTCCCCCACGCTTGATACCCAATAGACCAATGTGGGAGGGCCACATGCGAGCAGCTACATGAGACGCTTGGAGGCCACACTACATGCCTCGATAAAAGATATCTTAGAGGGACTTCCATCCGATAGAAGTCGACTAGTCCTGCTGGATCAATCGACTTTTCAGCGCGACGATGACGGTCTCGGGTTCGATATTACCTGCTTTTGCCCTCTCGAAAGGGGCTCGGAACCTTCCTGCGGTTTACATGGGAAGGGGCGATGGACTTTTGTTCGCCCGGCCGCGGTTTTGTTGATGACATACTCATAGACAAAAAAGGAATTCTCGGTTCTCTGGTTGTGCAAGGCTCTTACGAAAGAGGCTTCACCACGGCGAGGGGACTCCTTTATCATAGAGGGCGATGACGATAGAATGGTCATCTCGGAAGCTCGAGGGAAGCACAAAAGGGCATCCCGGCGAGCAAGGCATAGACATAGGCATAGACTCGTGGCCTCTGCACAAAGCAGGGCTTACTAGTTTCTGCCCCGATGTGCACTTTTCATGGTTTTGGCATGTGGAAAGGTTTAGGCATCCGTTTGCAAGGCGAGATGCAGGCAAAATGGATGTAGTGCTTTTGCAGGTAGCGGCCGAGACGTTTCGAGGCCTTTCAGCTCTCTATGCTGTGGTGGACGCGTCATATAGATCCGCCTTCCGCGACGGACTGAGAACTCCCAATAAAAAAAAGACGCAATGTTCTCCGTTTTCACGGGATAAGTTCTGCTCCTCTTCTCGGCTTCAAGTGAAATAATCTAATACGTGTGCCCACTGAATGTACTGTAATACTAGACGCCGGGTCCAAACTAACTGTATGAATACTTCAAGCCCAACTCCAATACTAAACATACTACAGCGGCGCAGCTACATGTTAGTTATATCGCCGAATGCTCGTGGCTTCCAGGATTCGGTTTGATTTGCATGTAGTAAGTACCCAGTACTAGGTATGCTCCCGATGCAGACGTACGATACGCAGAACCTTATCCTGTCTGCACCCAAGATATTTTCCTCTTGGGACGAATTCATATGCTTTAGTGTAACAAGTGTATTATTATAAGCATTTTGTTAACATATTCACATGTATCTCGGTTATCTTTCGAGGACTTCAAACTACCTACTCGAACTCTGCTTTATTGTATTGTGTAGGTAAGTAGACTAGGTGGCGCTCAAGTATCTTTGCACAAAGGGGTGTATCCCCCTGTTGTAGCTGTATATACAATGGCGCGTATGCAGTTTACCTATATGCTGAACGACCTGTTAAAATTAATCTGCCCAACGGAAAATGGCGATTACACCTGTAAACGACATTAAAACCCCTTTCCTATGTTGAAAATAATCCGTGGCGCTCCGTGTTGCAAGCCTTAGGTAAAATGTAGGTACAGTACATACATAGGTACTATGTATGGGTTAGTAGGTGGGGAAGGTAACCCCATATACCCGCCTACCTGCGTACGTTGGGTGCTTACGGGTGTGGCATGTACCTGTAGACTTGCATGCGCGCTTGACGTGCAACACCGAAGTTTGGCTGACTACCTACTAGCCGGGTCGAAAATTGAGTGGTATGTAACACGATCGGTCAGTCGGTTTCTTCATTTGAAGGACGTCGAGCGTCCGTCCATCATTATCTCCCAATCCAAACTGAGCAACTAATAACTTCGCACCTCGATTAAAATGCCAAGTTGCCGGGCGCGTCCCCGATTTTGAGAGAAGCCTCCTTCTCCCTGGTTCATCTCCCTATTGCACTCACATCTTACATTAGTAGCCTCGCCGTCGCGCTTACGAAGAAGGGGCACACGCGCTTGCACACATCATCAGTCTCCTGCCCTTTTACCCCATTCTATCCGAGAAGTCCGCCCCGCGCTCTCGACAACCCGCCATCTCCGCTGCCGCGACAGGATTACCAACCAGCCGACATGACATCAAGGGAGGTGTCGCCGGAGGCCAGTCGCTCTTCGCGAGCGTCTAGTGCAGCTCCGGGGGACGCCACGCCCGGCGGGAACTTCGAATCCAGCATGATAGAGCCCGGATCCGGACATGGAACCAAGCGAGGGAAGTCGAAGGCCACTGCTCCCGCCAGCGCGACAGCGACAAGCGGAGGCGGTCCATTTTCGGGAACAGGGAAGATCAGACATCTCAAGAAAGAAGATGGCGAGCCTCTATGGAGACGAGACATTCAATATGACTTTCTTAGGGCCGTATTCGATGACGATACCAAGGTCTTCACGAACAACTATGAGAAGGGCAAGAACCAGAAGCAGAATTTTGCCGACCTGTACATCGACACTATGGCCCGGAGCAGCAAGACCAGCAAAGTTCTTCGCGACAAACTTCTTAGTGATCGGGAGGCCGCCAAGAGCATGGCTATGGTCTGTCTGCTGGTCAATGTTGGTCGGATGAATACCACCCTTAACTGTATTGTCTCCCTCCTCGTTGCTCTTCTAAAGTTGCTGGCGTTCTGCTCGCTTAGGCGTCGCTTTCCTTCGATGCTAACCGTATTAAAACTTCTAGTCTTCCCCGAGATGCGAGCCCAGCTCCGCACATATCACGCAATTCCCTCGTTGCAGGCTCATCAAGATGCCTCGGCCTACAAGCAGCTGCAAGACGCCCCGCGGTTGAAATCCATCCTGAAGGGCGCCGCCGAAGACTTGCCAGAACCTCGCGACCTGGGCGAGTTCAAGACGAAGGAGCCGCCACGCACGAACCCGGTCAACCTTATATTTCTCCTCTGCCAACAGGCATCTCACGTTGCCGAACTGCATTTCCCCACCGGTCTAGAATTCCACGACCTGGTGATGAAGACTAAGTACTCTAGCAAATCGAGAGCCAGGGGCTTCTTGTGGCTGATGTGGTTCTACCTCGAGTCCGATTTCACTGAAGAGGGCTGCGAGGAGAACCCGTTTGGTGCCGGTGTCGATTACGGCACCGATGTAGCAAACCAGGGGATTCCCAGGCTTGAAGAGCTGAGTCCCGATGAGCAAGCTTTGGAGAATATCGACCCTCAAGAGGAGCTTGACTTCGGCCGCGAAAAGCAGAGCCACCGGGCGAAAATCATCGCTGCAGACCAGGCATACATGGCCGACCATCAGACCAAGAGGGGCTCCAGGGGCAGGTTGATGGCCGAGGAGGGACCCACGGCTGCCATCCTCCCCCGGATACGGCCTTCTAAACATGAATCAGACTTGGACAGCACTCGATCTACGCCGCCTCCGAGGGCACTGGCTCGTATTGGGGCAAACAACACCGGGCGGCGAAGTGGCGCCGGTTTGAAATACCAGATCTTCGAGGGTTCATCTCCGGCAGGAGGTAGCCCTCACGTTGTTGACGGCATACTCCCACGGAAGCCGCGTCCTCCCACCGCGCACCAGCTGGCCGTGGAGCGGAACCGCAGCCAGCGGGTTGAGCATATACTTGACCGTGGCCTGCGCAGGGAGCACCACAAAGCCCGAAGGATCCGCCGGCAGGAGGGCATAGTCATGCGCGCAAAGCGCCGCCTCGACGCAATGGGCGATCCCTTCGCCGACAGTGACGACGAAGAGTATAGGATGTTCGCGTCGGATAAGATGCAGCCGGCCTTTAGGGATAAAGGATTCGGTGGTCTTTGCCAGCTCAGTCTGGAGGACGATGACTTTGGTGAGGAGTTCAGCTCATACGCAGCGTCGCTCAGAAGGGCCAACCGGCGCCTAGTGCGCTGGCTCAATCGACCAGAGGCGGGTGTTGTACAACCTGTGAAAAGACGCACAGTGGACCGCCTGTCAGATGATGCTACACCGGACAAGCAGACAGAGTCGGAGGGCAAGGGCGGTGCGGAAAACGGGGAAGCGGCCAAGTCCAAGTTGAATGGGAACGCTAATGGCGACGTCCCCATGGAAGATGCCGACGACCTCGATGATATTTCCAAGGAACTCTTGGGCATCGGCAGCGGAGGTGAGGACGAAGAACTCGATGACGTCGACAAGACGCTTCTGGGTTTAGACGACGGTTCCGATGGCAACGATAGTTAGATTAGTCTACGCCCAGCAAGCCGCCGGAGTCGCCTATCGGGTATTATAGGTAAAGGGGTTGCCAAGATACAAGGCTTCGCAAGGCGTTGACGGTTCCTGGGTGTTTATCACTTCACACATCATGTACAGATAGTAAAAAGCGAGGTGTTCACAAGCTATGGGAGCATGGCACGGACGGGATCGACGTTTATAGAGCATTGCTTTAGAGATATTCTCTGCTTCCCGGCGGCACTTCTCCTGGAATCCTTACCTAGTCTAGGTGTAAGGGGCATTCATCCTACATCACACGGTCTCCGCCCGCCAGAATATAACTATAGCACTGCTAGGTATATTTACATGCCAAGCGACAATGCGTCCTGCTGTACCGTGAAGAAGCCACCAGGCGAGTGAGGCCTATTACTAATTCGTCCGTGATGGCACATGACAGTCATGAGGCAACCCCGCGAAGAATGACAGCCAAGGAGACTCCTCTTCTCCTCAGGGCCCATATAGATTACTGATCATCTCGCTCATACGGCCCCGCAAAGGGTACTAAAAAAGAGTTGCGGCCTGAGGGCATGACTTAGCACAGTGTCACTATGTGGGCAAGGAGAGAGAGGCCCGGGGGGGGAAGGGGGACCAGGCGAGAGAGTGAGAGAGGGATTCGAATTCGAAATTCTTCACTGTATATTTCTGAGGATGAAATTCTTTGGTAAATCGCAGTTGTAAATTCCTCCTCTCATGTGGGTATGTTTCTCCCCTACGGAGCTATTTGAGATGGATGCTATCCTTAGTATATCAACAACCCACACAGGCGTGTGTTTTCAGTCCTCTCGTGCATACAGACTGTTTCATACCTACTCGGGGCTCCTAACTCAAGGGACCGTGTTTCTAATAACAAATCCGACAGACAAGACGGACAGTTTCTCTTGGTAGCCCATAGATACGAGTTGCTTTCCGTGGTGTAATTGTGAGATGGGGAGGGTGCGATTGACCAGCAATGCATACCTATGACACGCATAGATAGTGTATGTATGAAGTATGTAGTAGGTAGACGGCATATGCACAGCGAGCGATCTACCGTAGGCCGTTCGTCACCACCGCTTAGAAATCCATCCGCGGAGATGAAGCTTGGCGGCGATTTTGATTCATCAACTCAGCAGTTATGCAAGAATTCCCACCCGTTGACAGGCAATATAGTGGATACGGTTCGGTTTGTAGGCTAAGCGACATCTCCTAGGGCCGACTTTGCCCACCCGGTCCCGAGACTGGGGAAAGCTTTCCTTCGCTCTTCGCCCTTTTTGGCATAGCCAGTACGACCTGTACGAGGAAAACACCAGGGGCGTCACGCTACTATACGAAATATGTCTCCGATGTCCAATCACCTTTGTCTGCCTATGTAAGCAGGTTTGCGGGCCCGCAGAGTCAAAGCATCATCGTCGGCAACCTGTTTGCGAGGAGCACAGTTTGTATCTACATTAGTAATGTAGGATGGATATGTAGACCCCTAATAAATATGTTTATCATACTACCTACCTGTACATACCTCCCCTATACTACTTATGCGCGAGGTGGTCCACGCGGTCAGTCTTGTAAGGACAGCCATCTGACAATGACTAGTATAATACACACAAATACCTATATGCATACACGCAAGCTGCGTTAGTGCTCGAACTCCTTCCTATCACTGCCCCGGGGCATTCATAACTTCGCTTATAAACCCGGTGACTCGGCATCCTTTCGTTCTCCGGTGGTCTCGGGTCGCCGCTGATTACAATCTGGGAACCGTCCTTCCCTGTTCATTCTCTCTGCAGTAAATAATTAAGTCCAGTGCTGGCGTGGACTGTAAAGGCTCCCGTCCGGTGTGCGTCATCAATCCACCCGTTGCTGCTTACATATATATAATTTTGTTGGTCCATCCATCTTCTCCAAGACCCCAGGTTTAACTCCGAGCCTAACAAAACGCCTCTTGGCACCACCCCCCCCCCCTTGATGGTTCGACTACGATAGAGTACTTATAGAGCTGGTTCAACGGGACTTGGCATCTCCAGGACGTCCACCTGGGTATGACGAACGAGATGGAAAAAAAATCAGCAGGTCCTCCTAGGGATGACGATGCGAGGACAGGTTCGGCGCCGTCAACACCGCCGTCCCATCATGACGACCCCGGGGACGAGATCAGGAGGCAGGGAGAGTCCGAAGAGAAGCGCGCCGGGAGGGAAGAGCTGAAACGCTCCCAGAGCTATGCAACCGATGCGAGTGCCGTCACTCGCACAACTACGCGGCAGTCCGCGCCGTCGCCTCCAAAAAAACCTTGGTATAAGACGCCAAATCCGTTGCGATGGGGCTCTATCCCGCCAGTCCCCGCGGAGCGCCAGGTTTCGAGGGAATACGGGGCTGGTCTCTTCAGCCGCCTTACCTTCCAGTGGATGGCACCCTTGATGAACGTAGGTAAGCCCTGCTTATACGAGTGCTCCCCCTGCCGGGCGACGTCTGCTTACGAGGGAGGTAACTAGGTCGGGTACAAGCGGCCCCTGACAGAGAAGGACATCTGGGCCGTGAATCCGGATAGGGGCGCCGAGAAGTTGACGACCAAAGCGAGGGCGTCGTTCGAGAGGCGGGTCAAGAACGGCGACAAGTATCCCCTACTGTGGGCCCTTCACGAGACCTTCTTCTTCGAATTCTGGCTTGGCGGCTTTTGTTCACTCGTCTCAACCATATTTCAAGTGTTTTCTCCATTCACGCTGCGCTTTCTCATCCAATTCGCCCAAGACGCCTGGAACGCGTCCCGAAACGGAGATCCGCCACCGTCGATAGGTCCCGGCGTCGGCCTGGCCGTCGGGGTGACCCTGATGCAGATCTTTCAGAGTCTGGGCATCACCCACTTCATCTATCGCGGCATGATGATCGGCGGTCAGGCGCGAGCTGTAATGATTGGTCTGGTCTTTGAGAAGGCGCTGGTGCTTTCAGGGCGGGCCAAGGCCGGAGGCAGGGAGATCACGGCTGCTCCGGTTATTGAGGGGGAGGAGGGGGAGACCGAGAAGGAAGAAGAGAAGGGGACAAAGGCAAAGGCGCAAGGGGCCAAGGGAGCTGCGGAGAGCGACGAGAAGCCTGGTGTCATCGGTGACGGCACCGGCTGGAGCAACGGCCGAATCGTCAACTTGATGAGCGTCGACACCTATCGCGTGGATCAGGCCTCGGCGCTATTCCACATGGTCTGGACTTCGCCGCTCGTCTGCATCATCACCCTGGCGCTCCTGCTCGTCAACCTGTCGTATAGTGCGCTCGCCGGGTTTGCGCTCCTCGTCCTTGGCGTGCCGGCGCTGACCAGAGCCATCCGGGGGCTGTTTAGGCGCCGAGCCCGCATCAACAAGATAACGGATCAGCGCGTGGGCCTGATGCAGGAGATCCTGCAGTCGGTCAGGTTCGTCAAGTACTTCGGCTGGGAGAGCGCGTTCAAGGAGCGCCTCAAGGACATCCGGAGCCGCGAGATCCGGGGAATCCAGTTCCTCCTGGCCATCCGGAACGCCATCAACGCCGTTAGCATGTCGCTTCCGATCTATGCGTCGATGCTCTCCTTCATCACCTACTCGCTCACCGACAACACCCTCGCGCCGGCAGAGGTCTTCTCTTCGCTGGCTCTGTTCAACGGCCTGCGCATGCCACTCAATCTGCTGCCGCTCGTCATCGGTCAAATAGTGGATGCGTGGCAATCGCTCCAACGTATACAGGAGTTCATGTTGGCCGAAGAGCAAGACGACAACGCCGACTTCCAGCCGGAGATCGAGAGCGCCGTGGAGATGAGCGACGCCTGCTTCACATGGGAGAGGTCACCCAGTCGAGACCCCGCGGAGTCGGGGCCTGCCGATACTAGCAAAAAGGGGAATTCCGGTGCGGCTGCGAAGAAGGGCTCGAAACAGACCTCGGGTCCTCGGGCGAATGCCGAGTCCGATGCGGCTGCGGGGACTCCGGAGGCGAACACGGACGACTCGGCGAGTACGCTGGTGGAGGGCCGCGAGCCTTTCAAGCTTCAGGACATTAACCTGCAGATCGGACGCGACGAGCTCGTCGCCGTGATTGGCAGCGTCGGCAGCGGCAAGACCTCCCTGCTCGCCGCACTCGCTGGCGACATGCGCAAGACCTCGGGCCAGGTCGTGTTCGGAGCGTCGAGGGCGTTTTGCCCGCAGTGTAAGTTTTTTTTTTTTTTTTTTAAGAAAAAGTTATCTCTACCCCTCTTGACTGGTTTCTGAGCAAAGCCTACCGGTTCGGGCCGGAACTTAGGCACTTGGCTCTTGAGACGTGGTCTACCTAACTCCCGTCAGTCGCGAGCAGCATCTACGTAAACATTGCTAACACATAAGCATGATAGATGCCTGGATTCAGAACGCCACTGTCAGGCAAAACATTATGTTTGGCAAGGAAATGGACCGTGACTGGTACGACAAAGTCATTCAAGCGTAAGCAATGCCCAGGTAACGAAATGGGATGCATGATGGTGCTAACGAAGGAGGATAGTTGTGCGCTGCAGGCGGACCTGGATATGCTACCTGACGGCGATGCCACAGAGATCGGCGAGAGGGGGATCACCATATCCGGGGGTCAGAAACAGCGGTTAAACATCGCGAGGGCCATATATTTCGACGCCGATGTCGTGCTGATGGACGATCCGCTGAGCGCCGTGGATGCGCACGTCGGGCGTCACATCTTCGACAACGCGATACTCGGGCTCCTCAGGGGCAAGTGCCGGATCCTCGCGACGCATCAGCTGTGGGTTCTCAACCGCTGCGACAGGATTGTTTGGATGGAGGGCGGTAAGATCCAGGCCGTCGACACCTTTGACAACCTGATGGCCAACGATCCTGGATTCCGGCACCTCATGGAGACGACCGCAGTTGAGAAAAAGTGTGGGGAGGGAGACCCTACGGCTCCCGAGGAGGAGCCGGCCGAGGAACAGAAGGCGAAGGAAAGGAAGAAGCGAGGTCAGGGGCTCATGCAAGCCGAGGAACGCGCCGTCGCCAGCGTGCCGTGGTCAGTCTATGGCGCCTATGTTCGTGCGTCGGGGACGATCCTAAACGCGCCCCTGACCCTGTCCATCCTCATCCTCTCCCAGGGCGCCAACATCGTGACTAGCCTGTGGCTGTCCTGGTGGACGTCTGATGCATTTGGCCTCTCGCAAGGCGCCTATATCGGGGGTTACGCCGGTCTGGGGACGGCCCAGGCAGTTCTCATGTTTACTTTCTCCATCATGTTGACCGTCTTTGGTACCACTGCCAGCAAGGCGCTGCTTATGCAAGCAGTGGAGCGGACCCTCCGGGCGCCGATGTCCTTCTTCGACACGACGCCGCTGGGCCGGATAACGAATCGCTTTTCGAGGGATGTGGACGTGATGGACAACAACCTGGCCGATGCGATGAGGATGTACTTCTTAACCCTGGCGTCGATCTTGGCCGTATTCGCCCTCATCATCGCCTACTTTCACTGGTTTGCCCTCGCACTGGTCCCGCTGTCCGTGCTCTTCGTACTAGCGGCGGCGTACTACAGAGCGTCGGCGCGAGAGGTAAAACGCTTCGAGTCGGTTCTGCGATCGGTCGTGTTCGCCAAGTTCGGCGAGGGCCTGAGCGGTGTGGCCTCGATCAGGGCCTATGGACTGAAAGACCGGTTCGTGGCGGACCTGCGCAAGGCCATCGACGAGATGAACGGGGCTTACTATCTGACGTTCGCCAACCAGCGCTGGCTGTCGGTGAGGCTCGACCTGATCGGCAACGCGCTCGTGTTCACCACGGCCATCCTGGTCGTGACGTCGCGGTTCTCCGTCGATCCGTCCATAGGCGGGCTGGTGCTCAGCTACATCCTCTCCATCGTGCAGATGCTGCAGTTCACGGTGCGGCAGCTAGCCGAGGTGGAGAACGGCATGAACGCGGTGGAGCGCATCCAGTACTACGGCAACCGGCTCGAGGAGGAGGCGCCGGAGCACACCATCGAGGTCCGACCGTCGTGGCCGGAGAGGGGCGAGATCGTCTTCGACAACGTCGAGATGCGCTACCGCGCCGGCCTGCCCCTCGTGCTCCGGGGGCTGACCATGCACGTCAAGGGCGGCGAGAGGATCGGCATCGTGGGCCGGACCGGCGCGGGCAAGAGCTCCATCATGTCGGCGCTCTTCCGCCTCGTCGAGCTCTCGGGCGGGCATATCTACATCGACGGCCTCGACATATCCACCGTCGGCCTGCACGACCTGCGGTCCCGGCTGGCCATCATCCCGCAGGACCCGACGCTGTTCCGGGGCACGGTGCGCAGCAACCTGGACCCCTTCGGCGAGCACACGGACCTGGACCTCTGGTCGGCCCTGCGCCAGGCGGACCTCGTGCCGGCGGACGCCAACTTCGACGACAGGGACCCCGGGCGCGTCCACCTCGACAGCGCCGTCGACGAGGACGGGCTCAACTTCTCGCTCGGCCAGCGGCAGATGATGGCGCTCGCGCGCGCCCTCGTGCGCGGCAGCCGCATCATCGTGTGCGACGAGGCCACGTCGTCGGTCGATGTCGAGACCGACGACAAGATCCAGGCCACCATGGCGGCGGCCTTCCGCGGGCGCACCCTCCTCTGCATCGCCCACCGCCTGCGCACCATCGTCGGCTACGACCGCGTCTGCGTCATGGACGCCGGCCGCATCGCCGAGCTCGGCACCCCGCGCGAGCTCTGGGAGCGGCCCGGCGGCATCTTCAGGGGCATGTGCGACCGCAGCGGCATCCGCGCCGAGGACATCCGCGCCGCCGAGGACCGCGACGGCGCGGAGGCCGCCGCCGATTCCGGGAGCAGGGGGGTGAGGGAGGCGCGAGGGCGCGACGGGGCTACCCATCGCCACGAGTAATGTTTCTGTGCCGAAGACACCGGGAAACTGGAGGACGTGGAGTTCTTCAATGGCGTGTCTCGTTTCTTTTGCTTCGCCGTATATAGAAACCACCTGACGTGCAAAGCGTGGGCGGGAGTCGAATCGGGGCGCACACATACATACTCACCTACGAGGGCTGAATATAAAAACAAGGTATTAATGTAATATATATCACATCGCCCACCTGCAGGCAGGCATATACAGACAGACGATAGATGATCCGTTCGCTCGCTCGCCGTGGATTTTTCTTCGTATCCCCTCTCCCTCCCCCTTCTAACTGCCAAGCCAAGCTAACCAGCCACGGCCGCCGCATGTTCGACAACCCCGGCCCCTGGAAGGGAGAGGTTACCTAGCTCGGAGGGAGTAGAGAAAAGTTCCGGGGGAGTAGAACGAACGTGGCGCAGCAGCAAGCTCGGAGGGAGTAGAAAACGCCAAGCTTATTTTTTAAAAATTAATCCGATTCGTCGCA
>QJNS01000309.1:0-82426 GCA_004154925.1 Monosporascus cannonballus | reverse complement strand
CGCGGGGGGGGGGTATTCGTTGGGATCGGCTGCTGAGCCCCCGTGAGAGCTTCTCGCGTGTCTCATCATCGACCGCGGTGCGGGCATCCGTCTGATCCGAATCCGGCGCTTTGTCATAGGGGTGCCAGCTTCATCCATCGTCGCACGCCTCGGCCGTGGTCTCCGGTGTAATTATCCTCATGAACATCCGTCGGGCACCGTCCGCGGATATGCGGCCGAGATAGACTTGTCGATGCTTCCGCGTATGATCAGCGCCTCGTCCAAGCCCTCCGGTTCGTTGGCGGTCATTATCACGATACGGCCTTCCTGGGGGACCACGCCGTCGAGGACGTTGAGAAGACCGGAGAGTGTACAGAGCGTGCCCTTTCCGTGCCTCTTTGCTCCTGACAGGCCCCGCTTCATTCCCACGGCGCTGATGTCCTCCAGGAGGACGATGCACTGGGGATCTAGCCGACTGAACAATAAAGCAAGGCTCGTGCCATTAACAATATTCGGCAGGCGGAGAATATAGAGGGGAAGTCCAACGAGCCCTCCAATGCCGATGGCAAGCGATGTCTTGCCAGTTCCGGGCGGGCCATAAAACGGATAACCTCCTCTGGTATGGGATGGCCTGAGATACATAGAAGCGCCCCGTCCGGGGTCCAAATAATTCCGCACATCGTTAAGAGTCTCCGATTTTATACTCTCATCGAGATGGATGGCATCCATGGGGCGTATGGGCATCGGCGGTTTCTGATCCCGACTGTAGTGACTTCCCGACGAGGGGCGGACAATGACGAAGAATTGCTTTTGGTTTTTGGCGAAGGCACGGCAAGCAGCAAAGAACTCCTTGATTGGTGACACGGAGCGTCCGAAGCGCATGATTTTCAGGACCTCGTGGGCAGTGTGAACCGGCATCCCAGTGTCGTAGTCCATCACAGGCGGACTAGGAGACCTGTCATATTGCAGGCAGAAGGGCCAGCGCTTGAAGAAGCAGGGGTTGCGTAGTGCTGGGAGGTAGCGTATATTCTCCACGCTGCTTTCGGAACTTCCCACCGAAAACTGACGGTCCGACTTACCGGGGCAGGCGTCGAGAATGCGTGTCTGCTGATGACCAGGACCTTGGTCGTTACCCAGTTCAAAACTTCGCTCCTTAGTCGCTCATCTTGGACTATGATGCTGAGGTCCGGAGGCGGATCACGAACTGCGAGGGCGAAGAACTCAGCCCCGGGATGTTGCTCCAGTTGTATAAGACGAACTCCCAAAGAGACAGGATTATGGAGATAACTGCTATAGGGCTCCGCTGACGCCAGCGACTGAGTATATGACAGATGGCCCTGTTGGCCAAGGGCCCAAGCAGGTCACCTCCGACGTCAGCCATGGTCGTCTGGAAGAATTGAGCCACGGTAGGATGACTCCGTCGATAAACGAGCCTTCCCGACCAATTTGGATGAACGAAGGAGGAGTAGTGGCTTAGAGCTTCATTGCTGCCAACAAATCCTTGAAGGGGTCGCTTGAACAGACACAATATATGGCTCAAGATGTCAGGAAGGCCAGCTGAGAAAACAGGGAGAGCAACCGAAAAATACGCAAAACAGGTGCAAATGAATATAGACAGCATAGCGCTGCATCATAGTGCATTTCCATTGCGGCATATGTGCAAAGGCTGGGCAGTCGTGTCTAGTCCGTCAACAAAGGCGAGTTAGTCCCGTCAGCGGCTCGTTTTCATACATGACACAGTATTGCCGCATCATGAGACTACCTTTGTGTAGAGGCTGAAAGAGCCTTCTTCGCGTCTGGGTCCAGTCTGTGAACGGACTGACTGATACTGAGAAGCATACATCAAGAGGTTAACTGTGGCTCCATATTGAAGGGAATGGCGTTCCACAACCCCAGACATGTAGATTTAGCTTTGTCACAGATGTAATAGGCTGCATGAAGAGGCGTTCGCTTTGGCTAGATACAGTGGAGAAATAAAGAAGTGGTGGGTGATACCGCCCTTTGTGCCATGGCCCCTTTCCACGGCGTATTTGTTGACCGGGCAGGATATCGAATAGGGGCTCAGGACGTGTTACTTAGCCGAGAAGCGGCCACAACTGTACAGTATGCATGATGAGAAATATGATGATAATTTCAACAAGGAAGTTACTCTAAAGCCACCGGAGGAAAATCAGTGTAATCGGAACATTTAAAGATCGCTAGAGGGAAGCCTCGCGTGAGCTAAGGAGGCGAAGCTGCAACGGAGCCAGGTCACCATTCTGATGGAAGAGTCCGATAGCAGCTAGATGTCATATCCGTAATCAGAAAGCTGAGCTGTTTTTGGAAGGACGGTGGCTCCGCACCATTCAAAATACCCAAGACAACAAAGCAATGCGATTCGATGCACCGAGATGCGTGTCCGCTAGAATTCCGGACGCATTGCCCCCCCGCCGGCAAATCCGAGGGAAGCGAGTTAAAATATGCCGCTGGCCCTACGAGATAAGGAGGTACGGAGCGGGCGGTCGACTCATTCGCTCTACCCAAGAAGCCTTATAGCCGCCTCGGCTTCGAAGTCATGGGACTACGGGTGGGCTTCTTCCACACAGATTAGCCCACATGGGAAAGGCGGACTGCAACCCAAAACTATCGAACAGCGTATGAAGAGTAGCGACGGGAAGATACGCCCACCAATGAATACTTAATAGAGCTTCTCGAGGCGAGCGCTGAGCTGGACTCTCAGGTTCTCGCCAAATAAATGAGGCACCTTTATATCCAGGAACCGAAAAAAGGGGATCACATGATAAGAGCGGTCGGGCGATGATATTCGATCATTCCATAACGAATACTCAATGTTGACGATCGCTCTGGCTGAATTGGGAAATTAATCTTCGCTCGGAATATATATATATGGCAGCCACCGATATACCCTGGGTGGTCAAAGGTGTCTCAACTACTATGGCTAGAGCCTGCCCTCCCAACGATGCTCAGAGGATCATTGCCCTTAGGCATGCGAGGTACCCGCTGGTGCCACACCAGGACCCCCTGGATTTCAAGAGTTAAATCGCCACTTGAAGCGCCTTCAGGTGTACTTTAAACGATGCTGCAGATGAAGCTGTCCGGAGAATGGCTTTCCGGCTTATACAACTGCACGGCGGGGACGGCGGCGGTGGTGGTTGTAGTTGTGCGCGAGGAATCAACGCGCACGTTAACGGATCACTACCGAGAATGCACACCATAAAGCCTGATTCCTCCTCATACGGGAGCTCGGGAGACGCCTCAAGTCAAAAGATGGTTCCAAATTATCACGAGCGAGGGTGTTAGCGAATCCAATATGCTGCGTACGGAGACCCGCGAACTCAGGGGACGTGACGAGGGCGACATGCTATTCGAGGGAGAGATGCCTGAGCAGAAGGCCTCGCAGGAGGGTACTCCTGGTAGGATATGCATGATGTGCGAGACGGTAGAAGGCGGCAGCAAACGCAAGCGCCGCGACGTGGAATATTGGAAAGCAGGAGAAGGGAAAGCGAGGAACTGCGCGAATACCCACGGTAAGTAGCTCAGAACTGAAGGAGCCCGCGCTGAAGGAGGAGTCACCGTCTTCTCATGGGAGGACTCCTATAGCAGCTTGGGACGACGACGTGGGCCAATATTCGTTCCGCCGAGTCGAATTGTGTACGGATAATCCGGTGGGGTTGGCACCTTTGTGAACAGCAAATGATCCCATTGTCACGCTGGCGACATGAGCAGATGACCAAGTAGAACTTCCGGACGATCATATGAACCTTGTAGAGGCGAATCTATTAAGATGACTTTACCGTGCAGAGAGGCACGACTGTCTACAGCTGCCAATAGTAATTTGATGGGCTTTTAGCAACAATATCCAGACTACCTACCTCTAAGGTCAGCCCAGCCATCAAGACTCCAAGGCACTGACTGTCTTCCCAACTCTCCGCCCATTCGTCCGCTCGTCGGAGCGCCACGAATTTGCAGCAGTATTGTGCGATCAAACTTGGCTTGGGAATGCCAATGGTGTGGAAGCCGCACAGCCATAGTCCATAGCCTCCCAAGCCCGAACTAGAGGCCACGATGATGCAAAGCTCTACTTCAACAGATAGCAGTAGTAGGCTTTATCGAAAGCAATAGCGACCGCCAAAGATTTGTATGACAACATCTTCGATAATGGAGGGTTAAGTTAAAACCAGCTTACGGTAGGGCTAAGGCCTTGGTAAGGGTGACCTTTGCGCAACGCCGGATCTGACACTATATTATCTATTACACAAACCCGTCTTGCCGGTCCACGTTCCAGAACCAGCAGCACAAGCCAGATGCGGCATGTATGATGCATGTTCTTTAACTGGAATTACTTGTTTGATGGCAGTCTCGACCAATCATATATTATGCACGATGAAGACTAGGCTGACGTGGGCTTTCGGGCTTCTCGTCCGCCAGTCAGAGGGGCGGGAGCCGTCAAGGACGTGCACAAAAAAGAAGTCCGATCAGCCGCGATGACGAAAATGACCGGGGTCTGGCGTGTGCGGCTCATGACACACAACCCTGACGGCATCGACTGACCGATCCGATTTGAGGAACAAAGCGGGACCTCCGTGGTGCTGATCAGGGTCTTGGGATCTTTTTCGGCACCAGAACAGACCTCCACGGCTGAATCGCTTGCGCGTGGGTGTCACGGTGCTACCGCTTTCTCGTCGTCGGCGCTATAGGTAGGACGAGAATAGGAAGATAAAAATAAGAAAAGAATACCAGGCTCCTGGGGCCCTCTGCGACACCTGTGCAACAAGAGCGAATCGATGTTTGATGGAACCGCGGGCGGTGGGGCGGCGGCAGTGGTAGCCCCCGGGCGCTTCTTACGAATTTACCGCTCGGTAGGCATCATATGTCCGTTTTAAAAAATTAAAAATTGCTTGCCAAGCGCTTGTTTCTCTCAATTTTTCTTGTAGGTATGATATTCTCTCTTCGTTGGCTGCGCGGCGCTAATCATGCGAAGCCCTTGGCGGCTTATGGTTGCCGCTCGTTTCGCCCTACGGAGCCTGCTAGCGAATCGTCACGGCTTATTCGGCCTCACCCAAGACCCAGCGTATGACGTTACAAGCGTCCTCTCTGGGCTGGGCGGGAGGTCCTTATTATTATAAGTCCCATGCCTTTTCTGCTCTCCTGGAGGGACGTTAGGGTAGCATTTCGGTAAACAATTTAAGTCTTTCATTCCTGGTTTATGTTGTAGTGCAGCAAAGAGACGTGACTCTGTGCTGCATCAAAGTGAGATAATCAGGACCTCATCGAGCACGAACAAGATAGGACGGACGATATATAGTCGCAACACCGGACCACTATTATACAGAAAAGATCGCAAAACAAATTAATTCGAGAGGCGGCGCTCTGGATCCACGGAACTTCTTTCCAACCGCCCAGCCAACCAACCACCCAATTATCTAGTCGGAACAACGTCGACGGGACCATGGCCACCAACCTCATCGGGACCGTCGTCGGCATTGTCGTGGCCGTCATAGTCGTCACGGCCGTCATTCTGGTGCTGTCCCTGTACTGGCAGAGGATCTTCGGCCGCACGCACACGGAGGACCGGTACGGCGCCTCGTCGATGAGCGAGAAGGGCTGGCCGAAGCCGCGGGGCGGTTCCACGGTCGGGTCGGACTGGACTGGACCCTCGCCGCCGTCCTCGTCGCGGTCGTCGCGGCCCAGCGACGACCCCATGCTGAAGAAGGCCGTTCTCAGGAACTAAATACGTCGAGCCCCCCTTTCACTCCCCGGGCGTAGGGATGGCTCATCGCAAATGGTGCTACCCCACCAGAGACGGCGATGGCGGTGCCGAGGGCGACTATTACTACGAAGACTGGCCCTCTTCCTCCAAGCGTGATGAGATATGACATGAGTTACGACGGATCATTTGTATTTCTGCTGGCGTTCATCGGGCATTCTATCTATACCAGGCATCCCCTTTTTCCGGGGGCCGAAGCATTCGCATGGGGATTTGGATACACGGGAAGGCGTTTTCGGGCATTGATAGGGGGCATCGGACACCGCGTACAAAGGAACATGCCGCTCGGGCGGAAACGTCATACTATACAGGCCGGCGCATCATAGACTGGCCTACTGCATACTTTCGCTAGACAGGTCACAGGACCAAGGACATTTGTTTCTCCATCATCTGGAAAAGTTCTCTTTCTCCGAAGATACCACCAATAGACAATTCAAAGTCTCCTTTTTCGCCAAGCTCCCTTCGGATCGCTCGGTAGGAGTTGATGTCAGCTGATTAGTTGTATTTCGCGTAAGCCTTTCGTAAGATATCGTAATATGTATTCCTAGACCAATAGGGTTTTATTTTGAATGGTATTTGGGCCAATTGGCCATTGTGTGTGCGCCGTCAAAAAGCTGCACCCGAAAATCTGTGGCATTCATTGTGCCGGTTCACCCGGGTGCCACCCATGACAAAGCACGGCTTAGCGTGGCCGAGACTGTTCAGACAATCCCCTGCCGTGTTATCCCTAGCCAGTGACGTCTTCGGGCATACACGGGGAGACTCGGCAGCCTGGGCTAATTCATTCAAGACCTCGGCGTCGGCTTGGGCTCAAAACCCGTTTCTGAATTCCAATTCTCGGCACTGTCTTTTCCTGTTCGCTCATTAAATCATTTCCAGGCGAAATATTTCTCATCGGTTCCCCCCCGGCAGCTGCTGCGGCGGTACGGGCGATCCCCCCATTTCCATTGGCGTCACGTGTTGACCATCGCTGTAGGGGCTATACGGTCCGGGTGGGCCGTACCCCTGGTATGCGGTGGCGGTGTGTTCCGCTGGGAGCTCCTGCCGCGGCATGACGTAGCCCACGGAGTCGGCCGGTAGTTCCGGCTTGAAGTCTTCGGCGGCGCCGGCGCTTCCATTCCCGCCGCCGTAGGGCCCGGTGAACCCGGCATTCACGCCCTCCTGTCCCCCTTCCTGCTGCTGCTGTTGCTGCCTTGCTCGCCTCTGCTTGCGGAGAATGATGAAGGCTGCAAGTGCCGCGAAGACGACCGCCCCGACGCAGGAGACGACGATCCCCACTATGGCTCCCGTCGTGATGGCATGGGCTGCTAGTTCAAATTTACCCCTGGAATCATCCAACGAAGAGGCGCCGGTGACCAGCGGTTCCCCGTTCGGGCCCGTGCCGACAGTGATGCCCGTCGCGTCGTCCATCTTCGAGATGATCGTGGTCCGCGCCGTCACCGTGTCGATATCCAGGTCGCTTATTGTCGGCCCTGACACGTCTCCCGCAACCAGCCACTCGGAATTGGCCGAGGTGGGACAGGCGGGCGCCGTGTTGGAGGGCGTGTACTCGGCCCTGGGCGTGCCGGACGGGTTGACGGAGGCGAACACGGTAGAGAGGGCGTTGTAATCGCGGAGCGTCGTGGGGAAGCCCACGCGGCGGCTGTCTGGGTACTTGACGATTCCGTATGCGTTATCCTCCTGGGCCCACGTGTAGACGACGCTGCCGCTGAAGACGGCCTGAAACACGGGGCCGAGCATGGCCGCCACCTCGCTGAACTTGCGCTCCTCGGAGTTGCACACGGTCCCGGAGAAGGCGAGCGGGATGTTCATCTCCTGAAACTCCTCGTACAGCTCGTTGAACTTCGACTTGTAGTAGTCCGACTGCCCGCACCACGAGTACAGGTTCACGCCGAAGAGCTCGATGGCCTCGCTCGGGTCCCCGCACGCGAAGTACTCTGCCGTCACCTTGCGCACGAAAACCGAGTCGTTCGCCGTGTACGCGAGGGGTATGGCGCGGTAACCTCGCTTTTCCCGGAACGCCTTCAGGTCTCGGACGGCAGCCTTGACGTATGGCGCCACGACGCTCGTGTCGGCTGGAGAGATATTAGCTGTCTAGCCTGTGTTTCCGTATGGAGCCCACTTACTGTCGACGATGGCTTCGTTTCCTACCGTGAACGCAAGCGTATTGTCGTAACCGGCGAAGGCATCGATCGTGGCCGACCAGTTATAAAACATTTGCATAGTCCATTCGGGGTAAATCTATCCTCTTGTTTAGTGATAGGCCTGTCTGGGAGCCGAATTTGGCGCTTTACTCTGTTGATAAACATGCTCGGACTTGGCAGATCGACCCACACGTAAATCCCTTGACTCCGAAATGCTTGCATGCATCCATCGTGGTTCTGAGAGCCGTCGACAGTGTAAACGCGGATCGTGTTCGCCCCGAGATCCTTTATCAGGCCGGCATCGATCTGGCACTGACTCGTGTCGAGGAGAGGGTCCACGATATAACTAAACGCATATGTGACGCCTGAAAGAGGTCAGTCGCGCTGCCAGACGGATGGCTCGGGCGTGTCGGGCGCGCACCTTTGATGAAGAACTGGTTGCCTTCGTCGTCGTACAATTTAGTGCCCTTGACCGAGATTGGTGATATAGCCTCGACGAGCGTCAAACACGGCACAAGAAACACAAGGCAGCACGCAAGAGCGCGGCTCGTCGCAGTTCTCAAGCGTCCCCACATAGTGAGCGCAAGGCCACGGCGGCCGGTCCGTTGGTTCTGGTTGATGGCCGATTGAGTTACAGACGATCCGCTCTCCGCTCAATCAACTTGGATGCGGATCGCGTTCACGTCCGGCATCCGTTGCATCCGGCCATACCTTTTGAAGGAACGACGAACAGAAGAAATACTCACCACGGCGGAGGATGTCCATGTTAATATTTGCCCGGGCGCCCTCCACCCGTGAAGCACCTTACTGCCTGTTAAAACCGGGCCCTAGGAAGCTAATGGGATGACAGGACTCCTCCTGCGGGGTCGTGGAGCCGGCGCGTTGTTGTTGAGAGGACATCTGAACGCCGCTAGACTTGGCGACTTATTACTCCCCCGACTACTTCGTGCATTTACCTTCAAGCCCTGCGCTAGGTCTCCGTCGTCTCCGGAAGCCTGTATTCTTGCGAAAGTTCGCCATTTTCAGGCTCTTCTCTCTACATTCATTTACCAAATGTTGTCCCTAGTCCATTTAGTAAGTGCGATTCCCTAGCTAGACAGCGTTTCATAAGTAATTAGCGTTATGCGCTTTCATCTCTTTAGAAAGAATTCTTTGGAAGGATTCTCCGTCTGCGCCGTTAGGCAAATTTTCTATCTAGCCAACCGAGTGCCGTTGGTGCTTGGCCTATCCTTCTTCCAGACGTAAAAGGGGGGCGCACCTAGGCCTAAGTGGGACTTTTGCTGATTTAGGTTTCTGTAATGCCTATTATCGCATCCTTATCTCCAGCTTCAACCGTTCTGGAGGTGTGCATCCTTAACGTTCCTATTACCTGCCTCGTGTGATGCTGTTCTTGGCCGCAACGCTCGTCGGGGCATCCATAGTGTTTGGTTCATGGAAACCGTTAACTTAGGCATAGGGCGGGGATAGGGCGGACATCTGCTACACATCCCAATACTGCTCGTAGAGGCATGACCATTATATAAACCGTAGCCCCTCCAAAAACACACGCTGGCGCCCAGGTTCTTCCGCAGCCCAATCATGGCAGCCTGAAAATCCAATAACACAAGTGCCTTATTTAAGAACCACATAATACGGACATGCAAAATCACTGGCTTCTTCACATCCCTCTGGCAAATGGGGATTCTAGATACCAGACATTCGGGTTTACTGCTGCGAGGTTATGAAGCACCTTGCATAGTGGCTTAAGCGTAGCTCGGGCTGCTCTTTGACAGCTGAATGGAGCAGTGATGGCAAGTCCTTGAAGGCGGACGAGTTGGGCGTTGAAGAACTAGCGTAGGCTTTCTCACAGAAGGACGAGGGAGGGGCAGCGACATGCCGAATGAATGACTATCAGAGCCCAGTTAAGTATTGTCCACGACAAGAAAGGGGACAAAGGAAGACGGAGTACGTTTTGCAGGTAGTAGGCACAGTAGAAGCAGAGAAAACTGGTAACACCTAACCTGTTTTATTACATCAGGAGGGCATCGAAGTAGCTCGTCCGCAGGAAATGGATTGATATTCAAAGTTGCTAGCGGCCGGAAGTGAAACGATCAAAAGAAATACCATGAAACGAACTTCCTAGTCAGACTTTCGGTTCCTACAGAGGCGCGAGAAATCCAAGGCGGAACTCTATGCAAGTAAACGCCAGATATCCAGACTACTTCGCCTCATGTTCCTGGTCACCACACCAATTAGCCCTCCACCTCCAACCACCCCCTTTTCTACAACTACAGCCCCACCATCCACCCTTTCCAGGGGCGAAACGCGCCACCTCCACCACCGCCCCCTATCAAGGCAGTAAGGCGAGCCGTCCGCCGCAGCAGCAGTTGCGCTGCTGGCTGAGCACGAAGTTGAGGTGGGGCTTGTTGGCGGCGGTTCCGACGTCCTCCATGACGCTGGCGCAGCGTACGCAGCGGCGCCAGCCGGGTCCGGCTCCGCCGCCGCGGCCCGAGGGCCTGAAGATCTCGGCGCGCCGGAAAAGATCGACGCGAACGCCGCGGGCGCGCCGGCGCTCGAGCGCACGCGGCGCGTCATCGACTTCGAGGATGTCGTAGTCAGCGAAGAAGAGGCGGGCCGGGTCGATCATCATGCCGCTGCCGCCGCCGCCATTATTGTTAGTGTCGGCCGCGACGGAAGTACTACCGGGAGGCGGCGGGGAGGAGGTGGAATAGGAGCTGCCGCCGCCACCGTTGGGCCCATCCCGGAACGCCGCCAGGTCTTGGTACAGGAACTTGGCGACGAGGTGCTGGAAGGTGGAGGGCGGGGCCTGGCCCAGCAGCATCTGCAGCTCGCAGTGCTGGCGGGCGCGCGCCGTGGCATCGCTCTGCTGCTGCTGGCTCGGCACCCCGCCGCCGCCCTTGCCGCCGGCGACCTGCTGCTCCGCGCCGATCTTGGCGAACGAGCGCACGTACATGTCACGGACCTCGCGGTTCAACGACGCCAACAGCGCCTGGAAAGCCTCGGGGCTGATCAGCGCCGACGACGTGTGCCGGTATACCTTCTGGTAGGCCACGTGCAGCGGCGACCCGTACGCGCTGCCCGCAGGAGGCCCGCTATTGGCGTTGTTGTTGTTGTTGTTATTGTTGTTGTTGGAGCCGCTGGTCACCATGCGGGCCTCGTAGTGGCTGATGGCACGGAGCGAGAGGTTGTTGAGAGCAGTGATGCGGCGGCAGACGGCGCCTAGCAGGTTGCGTATGGATGAACTGAGCACCATGTGCAAGGCGATCTCGTTCTTCTCGAGGAGGTAGCCAGTCAACTGCGGAAACTGAGCCGGGTTCGTGACTATACTCTTGAATTTGTTGTCGTCCAGCAGACAGAAGAGCGAGTCGCAAAGCCAGCTCAGCAGGTCGACTGCCCACTTACAGCAGCCGGCTAGAGCATTAACGACGTCTAAGGAGGCATCAGTTACATAGTACTCTTCAGACTGCTACCGTGACAGGTGATTCTTGCAACTTACCTGGGTCGTCCATGGGAGTTGTCGCACCCCTCAGAGCATTGGTGTTGTTCGCAATGGTGATGATTATGACGATGTTACGCAAATTAAGCATGATCATAGCGAGCTTACTGCTAAAGTCCCTAGGCTGATATTCGCCCCTCCAGCCAAGATGTTGCAGGATGCTAAAGCAAAACTGCATCTGATGGTTTCTAATGAGGTGATCATGAGGAGTCTCTTCAGAATAGTCGACAGTAATTTTCAACAGTCGAACCAGTTCGTTTATCCAATTAGTGATGAAACCTAGCTAAGTCAGCGGACTCCTTGCCTACCGGGGCGGGGGGAGGGCGCTTGTAAGGAGACTTACGGTCTTTATGAGAGAAGCTCCGAGCAATTGCGAGAATATCATCCATGTTGCTACTTGACGTAACAGCATTTGCCGTCGCCGCCGTAATACCAGCTACCACCGCTGAAAGCTGGGCTAAATGAATGTTAGCCAACGGTAAGCGATTCCAATAGGTGTAGTCACGAACCATCAGTCATCGTCGCCGGATCAGCTAGTGTGTAGTTGATAGGGTGCCACTTGATTTTTCCATCTTCTAGCATCTCAACTAGAGAAAAACTAGTAGGCGACAGCGCGGCTTGGAGAGCTGCTTCCTTCTGGTCAGAAAAACACCGTGCGTCAACGAGGGCGAATACTCACATAAGGGCTCTCCGCGCTGAGAGAAGCCTGCTTCTAGTATCGAGCTGACTCGATCCAGGTTAACTTCAGTATACAACTCCTCCATGGTGAGACGATCGCGATGTTCCACGCTGCCATCGCTATAAGTAAAGCACACGACTTTACCGTGCGATATTACAGAAACACCAGTAACAATCTTGTTGACTACGATGGAGTCGAGCTTCTTCAGCCTTATCGATGCCTAGTTGGAATTAGCCGTAACATTCACAGAAACGGAGCCGGCTCGTACAGGTTGCACAGTGCCCGTGCTATTCCTCCTGGAGCCAAGCTGCTCGAAAGCTGGGTGAAGAGTCTCTTTCTGCTCCATAAGGAGCTCCCATCGATCAATTATGCTCTGGACTTCCTGGCTATACGGCGAGTTCAGGGGGGATACGAACGATCGAACCGTCAACACCACTGGATTTGAGAAAGATTTGGTGGCCATCACAGGCACCCCGGGCAGCCATTCGATGTGGGATATCTTGGTCATTGAAGTATCGAGGTGAGAATTGCTTGCGGCAGCTTGGAACCAGCTAGTTAACGCGACGTGTCTCTGCATCAGGGTCGGCGGGCCAAAGTTGAAACCCCCCGGCGGCATGGCTTGGGAATTTTCCTGCTTCGGAATATTCCAACTGATCACGACCTGCACCACTCGGAGCTGCTTCGATGTAGTAGCAACAGCGACGAACAAACATTTGTCTGTCGAGTTAGCGGTCTGCGAATCCCGGCATGCTCTTCGGATTACGTACTCTTGAAGTCTCCACATATAGCGGCGTGCGTAACTAGATCATCCGCCGAGGTGACACTTTCCAGCTCAAGGGTCGTCTCTTCGATCTTACTCTTATCCGAAACCCAGAACATCTTGAGCACCCCGTTCGTCGTCACGCAAATGAAAGCTGATCGATTGGGATAGGGGTGCCACGGTGGATTGCTTGGAACGGATGTTGTGTCGTAGTGGTAGTTGTTAGCTTCATTTTTGACAGCAGGTCCGTAAACGGGATTCAGCTGGAAAGGGATCAACAACTGCTGCTGGGTTATATCGGTTCGAAATACACCTACCTTGGCAGGGTTTGGAGGCACAAGATTCAGCCAGTAAGTGCCTACCACGGCATGGAGGTCATCTATGGGGTCAGTGTCCCATCTGCGAGTCAGTGTGGGTCGATTGAGATTGAGTCCGAAGTTGAATATGAGGACTCTGCCCACGGCATCTATGACGGCCAGCTCGGATGAGGTGACGGCCGGGCCCCAGGAGAGGTGGACGAGGGGTCCTCCAGCAAGGTTTGGCCACGGCGCGAGGGGGGTTGGCTCGCTCAAACCCCACGTTCCATCCTTGGGATCCGCACGAAGATATCTCAGTTCAAGAGATTGACCGTCTGGAGCGATTGAAGCTATGGTGCCTGTTTTAGACCAAGCGATACCACTAGACCGAGAGAGTCAGATCCCGGCTTGATAGAACGACAGCGTAGGGAGGAAGGACTAAGGAAGCTAAGTTACCGGCAGGCACCCCGTATGCGCAACTCATCCACTCTTTGGCGTAGCCGCTTGCTTGGTGGTCGACCATGAAGATTAAGCGGTACGCCGTCGCCGAAGAGGTCATCAACGTCGTCCAAATCGACCTGCATGGCGCCACCACCCATGGGATTATCTAAAATAAGGGGCATCTTGTTGGCCGCCATGGGTGAAAACGGAAAGTTTTAAGAGCAAAGAGTAATAGTAGATGTCAGACAGCGTGCCCAATTGATGTATTAATTTAAGTCCAGGTCTGATTAAGGTTCCGCAATTAGATATTTCTCCCTTTAGACTTGGGATGAGTACGAGATAGTCGCTGTGCAAATGGACGCTCAAGTAAGTATTCACAGCCAACGCCCATTGGCTTGGTGGATCATTAGACTGTCCAAAACACACGCCGGACTCTCATTCTCGGTCACCACGGTATATGATTAATGTAAAGTGATAAATAATTCCGACTTTGGAATTATAATATTTAAATGATGGGACCTCCGTGCTTGGCGATGAAGAGCAAAGCTGACAGCAACAAAGTACTTTATGTAACCAAACGCATGCATGGGATGCAGTTCACAATCGAGTACCTCATGGCTAGAAATGCAGCAATATGCACCGACCACCTGCGTTGACGGCGAATGCACAGGAAGCCTTGCATTTCCGAGGTGAAACCTCCAGGTTTACATGAGGACAAGTCAAAAGGAGGCCCAAAAGCCACAAATGACGGCATTGTAAAGAAAACTGGGGGTAGTCAATGCAGGGGGCTTCGGCGGGCCGATATGGCTGAACAGGCCCAGGAATCTTCGCCCCTACATTAGGATGCCCCACAAAATTGGGGAGGGCATCTAAACAACAACGGAGCAACGAAATTTGTAAGGACGATAGACTGTCTTTAGCTATCGTAAAATAACAACCATATGGAATTATATACAGTAATGACCGCTGTTGCCGACGACCTGGGCCCGATAGGGGAATTGAGACATGTAGCTTTCTGTTGGGGCGGATAGGTATGGTATGTCGGTGGTATATCCCTAAAGGACATTGTTTAGAATAATAATAACATTGGACATGGGAGCTGTTAGCTACCCCACCGTATCCTCTCAATGTGTTAGTTTTCCATATCAACTTGGGCCCCAAATTGGCTGCCCACACCCTTTTCCCCCTCCACTCTCCTCTTTCTGTTCGACTTTGGGACGGGTTGGGTTTATGCATACTCGGCGGTCAACTAACGTTAAGCCTTGTCCACCCACATCCCTTGCCCGAGCGGCCCCTGTTCAGCCTGACTCTCAGCCGTTCTTTTCTGTTCCCTCATTGCCATCACACTTGACCAACCACCCAAATTTCAACGCTTGAAATCAACAATAGGGAGTAGCACCTTGGCTTTTGTCGCCAACCACACGCGAACCTGACACGCCTATCGTTTTTTTCATGGTAGTAGCCAGGGTTGAACGCGCGAAATCACGCGACAGACCCGCGGTATCCCGAGCTAGTAGAATATTTATCTAACGAGCACAACAACATCTGCAAGGCGGTCGTCGGAAAATCCACTCAACAATGACATAGTCTAAACTCCAGGGCGCCCAACCTTCAACCAAAACTTACCTACACATACAACACATCCACATCTGCATTCAGGTGCCTAGGCACCAGGTACCCTCTTTACGGAACACCAATTGCTTCATCCCTCAAGTCGCCTTTCATAATATTCTTAATTGAGGAGTAGCTGTTGTTCCTCCATTACTCGCGTACCGTCTCAATCACGACCAACCGCCATTGTCATCGCGGCACCTCATAATGGACTCTTCATCTTCAGATCTCTCCGATCCACCGTCATCTTCTTCCGAACCTCCGTCTTCTCCTCTTTCAGTGCTTACGGCATCGCCGATAATTTCGCCGCGCACCTCAGTGTCGTACGGAACCGCTCGTCCTCTATCTCCCCCTTCGTCGATACCCTCGGGAAGCACATCGCCAATGAAGTCTTACTCTGATACTGTCGAGGCTGAAATCTGTGTCAATCCCGACGGCGCACCACCGGCGAAGCGCAGGAAGACCGAACGGAAGCCGCGAACCACTGAGCATCTGACCCTGCAACCCCCATCAGAACTGAGCGCTCACGATGAAGAACTGCTGGACCAGCTCACCTCAATCCTCCGGAAAAAGAAGAAGATTGTCATCATCGCTGGTGCGGGAATATCTGTCTCGGCAGGAAGTACGTATTCAATGCCTTTCCGATACGGAATTTTTCATTTCCATGCTACCTGTGAGGTTTCTCTATGCTAACATGTGGCACTACTAGTACCCGATTTCCGATCGGCGGATGGTCTTTTTGCGACCTTGAGAAGTCAACATAAGCTCAAGGCCTCGGGCAAGCACCTGTTCGACGCCTCCGTCTACAAACATGACTCCACTACGTCTTCCTTCCATACTATGGTTCGTGAGCTGGCTCATCTTACGAGGACTGCCGCGCCCACTCCGTTCCACCACCTGATAGCTTCTCTAGCTAAGGAAGGCCGCTTGCTACGCCTGTACTCCCAAAACGTCGATGGCCTTGACACGTCTATGCCACCCCTTGCGACGGAAGTTCCACTAAAAACGAAAGGTCCATGGCCCAAGACCATTCAGTTACACGGGGGTCTAGCTAAGATGGTCTGTTCGAAATGCAGCGAGATTAGTGATTTTGACGGCTCCCTTTTCGAGGGGCCCGAGGCGCCCCTTTGCAAGGCGTGCGAGGAGACGGACAACGTACGCACTTCCCATGCTGGCAAGCGCAGTCACGGCATTGGAAGATTACGCCCGCGCATGGTTCTCTACAACGAGTTCAACCCCGACGAGGAAGCAATCGCGAATGTCGTGAAGGCGGATTTGCGCGCGCGTCCGGACGCCATCATCGTCGTTGGCACGAGTATGAAGATCCCCGGTGTGCGAAATATGGTCAAAGACATGTGCCAAGTAACTAGGAAGCGAAAGGACGGCATTACTGCCTGGATCAACCTGGACTCGGAGCCCGGCGGCTCAGACTTGAAGGATTGCTGGGATTTGGTTGTCCAAGGGAGAAGCGATGAGGTTGCGACACTTGTCGCGTTACCTCACTGGGATGAAAATATTGAACAAGGAGCCGAAGTCATCATAGACGACAAGCGACACGAGGAAGCTCTGCGCAACCGCCCCCGCATCGCGGTCGAGATCCGCCAAATTACAGCGGAGAAACGCATGGCTGTCAAGGACGAGTCACGTGACAGCACCCCTATGGAAGCGAAACCGAAGTCAATCAAGAAGGTTCAGGGTATTCCTACACCAACCGCTAGCCCTAAGATGCGACCGCGGACGACGCTACCGACGAAATCAAAGGACAGCCAGAAGCAGAGCAAGCTCCTCTTCCCCGGCCAGAGCACGAAGACCAGCACTGCTACAACGTCTCGAGGCGCAGCCAAGGCAAATGGGAAGGCTGCACCACGGAAGTCGAAACACACGAAGAAGGCGGCGCCGATGAAACCGGCCCACACCCTCAATACCATGCTCAAGTCGACTAAGCCACAAGCCGCTGTCCCTTCGAAGCTTCCGGCAAAGCGTAACTGGGAGCCTGACTCGTCCCCGTCCGCGAACGCTAGGACGTTACTCCACGACGACTTCTCGCTGCGCCCCAGGGGGCCGAAGAAGGCGCGGGTATCGCTCGACGCGCAGTTCGCGGTGGACACACAGATCAGGCAGGAGAACGGCACCTACGCGCGACCCGTCACCCCCACGCGTTCGGAGCATTCATCGTCCCGCGAGACCATCAGCCCCCCGTCCAAACCCCGGGGCGAGCTGGGGTCGTTCATAGACTGACTAGGCTCCGCGATGTGGCGTCTGCTGGCCTGGCGCTAAAGAGGGGCGTGGTACGCTATAAGCCTACCATATCCATCATACGCGGGGTTCGTAGCTATTGTTATTGCACCCAGAGGACATCACCACTTTGTCCTTCTCGGCTTGAGTACATACGTCCGCCTTGCATGTACATATACATACGCGCGCACACACACACATATGTAGCAAGTGCCGTCCTGAACATCACGGAAGCGGGCGGGTTGTTTCGGTTTTCGGTCCCGCGAACAAGGCGCACAAAAAGAGTCCTCCGTGGATACCGCAGCGGGTGAACGGACGACGGTGTTATCAGGTTCTCTTGGGGGACGGCTTTCCGCGTGCTCATCATATAATCTGAAATTGCATAGCCGGTGGTGCCGCATCTATTTATTGTCCTTTGTCCTATACCCTACATGCGTGTGTCTTGAGATTAGAGGAGACCTCGTTTTTACCCCCCCCCCCCCGTCCCGGTGCCCACGGAGACGGGGGAAGGACTCAGGGCAGGATAGGGAGAGAAGGGAGAAAGGGCGATAGAACGAAGGGCTTCCTCGCTGGACAGCGTATTACAGCGCCCGCTGTCTGGTTATCACGGGGCCGTGGCGGGTACATAGATGGAAACGGGATCAGAGATAACATGCAAAGCACGGCACCAAGTATCCCGTCTTGTGGGAGTATATAGGTAACTTCGTAGATATAGAAGGAGAGACTCGGAATGCTGAACCCGGTCCCAGCTGCTTATCCCCGTGTCTTACGAGGTGACGTGTTGTTGTATGCTACGCTAGCTAGTTGTGCTCTGTTACCGTCGCCGCTCTTTGGCACCGCGTAACCCAACCACGCGTACCTATTCACGCATTCGTCTTCTACATATGTGGTCGACCTAACCGGATCCACAGCACAAGCCAGCATCCGACGAAGATGGGATCGGTGAAGACACACAGTGGAGCCTTCGCGCTGCGTATAACGAATGTAGTATAGTATAGTATGCGACACTAGCTGATAGTGCGTACCTCCGTACGGAGGAGCACTGCTCAGGTCGGATAGGAGCCGCACTTAGCGGGCTGGAGGCAAGGATGGTCACGTGCTCGCATCCTCCAACCACCAAGCATTACCGCCATTCCAGTACTCCCCAAAGGAGGGCAAGCTGGCTTTTGTCCAGGAGTGTCTCATTCCCATCGCATTATTTTACAAATCAGTCGGTCATATGTACATGCACGCAAGTCCCACATATATCATCACAATCAGTATAAAATGGTATGGTACGGTTGGTATCGTGATTGGTAGTAGCAGGTGGCGGTGGCAGCAGTAGTTAAGCAGCGTGCACGATCTCCCGCCGCCCGCTACAGCGAGTGAAGCGGCCAGATGCCGTCCGGCCTCCCGCTCTCCCCCAACATAGCACCTTGCCTACTACCTACACACAGAACTGTGTGCGAGAGCAGTAAGAATTAATGATAAGTCATCATCCCTTCCGTCCTTTCATCACCCTCTCCCCTTGCAAGACTAGGCCTATGGGAAAGACCAACTAGCCCCGGCATCTACCGGCTGAGAGGCCGGACTGCACAACCGTCTCCGCGGAATTCGGGCTTTTCCGTATCGTCAGAAAGACCCGGCCGAGTCCCTCGGGTGTTGTGATACAACAGAGATACAGCAACTTCTTCGTCTCCCTTCCTGGGGCGCGTTTCCCAATACGTCTTTGCTCTTGTAACACCACTAGGGCAAGCATGCCCGTCTCGCTCGCAGATAAGGAGAAGACTCCCGAACATAGGCGACAAATGAAGCGGGAACAATGTGACACATAACTCCAAGACCTCCCTTCCTGTAACAACCATGCTTTTTCTGCCGGGTACGAATCATGATTCGGGACTTTGAGAAAGGGGGCAAAGTATCTCCGTCAAAGTCTATACGATGCAATCCATAACGCCGTCCAATGCAGAGTGATAATCATGCTAAAAGGCCTCCCGCATAAAGGTGACTCCTTGACCCCTGATGAATCCTGGCCGGTGGCGAACTACTAGTGGTTCAGCTTGGACGACTCCCCCCGGGAAGATCCATTAGTGGTGACCGAGCCGGAGCCTTTAGACTTCTGGCTGTCGCCGTTCTGAGCTTCTGCCTGCCGCTTCAATTTCTCTTCTACCTGCTGCTGCTTTAATTGCTTGTACAGCACGGCCAGTCTCGGGCCCGTCATCCCTTGAGAAGAAGGCTTATCGGAGGATGACTTCTCCTTGTCCTTATCTGACTTCTCCGAAGCAGGAATCTTCTTGGAAATAAATCTCCTACGGCCGAGGTTAGCGCACTCATGCAGTCGGATATTACGTATGAGCATACCATAGTTTCGGCTTGAGCTCTGCAACTTCATCGAGAGTCAGACCCGAAGTCTTGTACAAGCCCTCGATGAAATCACCGATATGGGTGATTTCAGATTTCAGAACCTTGGCTCTAGCTTTGGCACCAGGAATGTTAGTTTTGGTACACGACTCAACTTTCTGTACGTGCGTCCAGATTGGTTGCATGAGAGCCTCGATCACAGGGGCGTTTCGCAGGTCGTCTGCCTCCTCGGCATCTAGTTGATCCGCCTCGCTTCGACGGCTCTCATCCATTCGGCGGTGCTTGTGACGTCTTTCTTCAGCGTCACCGCTATGCTTCCTCTTGGAGTCCGGTCTAGGCGTACCACCGTCGCCGAGGCTGCTGCGAGAACGATGGTGTTCTCCCCGATAGTGAGCACGATCGTAATCCCGATCCCGTTCCCGTTCCCGATGTGGAACCTTCTTAGAGTCTCGAGGGGCGGGAGATGCGGACACAGAGCCCGCCTTGTCGGAGCGGCGGTGGCCGTTGGCCAGAGAATGGGCAGATTTCTTGTTGTTGCGGTGATGGTTCTCGACGACCTTCTGCGCATTGGCATCGTTCGAATGGATAGAAGTGAGTACAGACAACAGATACTCCGCACGTCTTACCAGGTGGACAGCTCCCGGTGCCTTCGCACCCTTGGCCTCGGCCTGTTCACGCTCCTGCTTCTTCTCGATGCGATGCTCTTCCAGGAAGAACTTATCCTGCATCCCGAGTTCTTTGTCATCTCGGATCTGCGCCCAAGCGCCAAAGCCGTAGCGATCAATACCGACAAGGAGCATGCCGTCTTCCCGAGGACCCCACTCGCAGCTGTAGTGCGCAGCCTTGGTGGCCTCTGGGAGGCGGAAAGTCCGAAAGTCTGGACAATTTCCGAGGACACGTCGGAGGAGGCGTTGCTGAGGCGGACGTTCTAGGATAGTTTCGGCATTGATCTTTTTGACCTCAGCGAAATCAAACATCACGGCCTTAATGTCCTTCTTGGTCATCTTCTTCTTCGCCTGCTGCTCTTGCATTCGGATCTCGTCGCTGTTCCTCTCCATTGCTTCACGAGCGGCGCTGGTGAGGTCTTGCAAGAGGCCGCCGATGTAGTCACGGTCGCGATCACTCAGCCGAGCATCGCGTAGTAGCTCATCTGGGCGATCTTCGATAAAGCCGTAGCGCATGAAGGCTCTGACCATATTTCGAGTCTCCTTCTCGTTCAGAGGCCGTCGTGGGTCGGAGAGCATCGCTCGCTGTTCCTCAAGACGCTCCTGCTTGAGCTGCTCTCTTTCCCGCTTCTTCGCGATGCGCTCAGCCCTCTCATTATCGGCGTTGCTCCTCACGCTCTTGAGTGCAGCTCGGCGAGGAGCGCTCGCCTCCAGCTCCTTTGCTAGATACTCATCCTGCTTCTTCTTTTCTTCTTCCTCCTTAATCGCGGCTAGCTGATCCGCAGGTATAATTTGGTCCCAGTCCAGATTAAGATCGTCCACCTTGACGTCGGTGTACTGCATGAAATTGTCCCAGTCGATGCCACCTGTGCTCAGGTTCATGTTGTCATCCACCTTCGTCTTCGTGACTTCGGCGTTCTCTAGGATAGAATCGATGTCAAGCTGCTCCAGCCTCTCCTGGTTGCCGGATTGCTCGAACATCTTTTGAGAGCGCATCTTGAGAACCCATTGGATGTCATCTGCAGACTTGGCCTCATCGATCCTGAGACCCTTTGACTTGGCTTCGTCTCTGAGGGCCTTGCCGTCATCCGTGACGCCGCGTTGTATAGCAAGATACTCCAACAGAAGCTTATTACGAGCACGCTCGAGGACTTCTTCTTCGATGGTCTCCTTAGCAACAAGACGATATACCGTCACGGGCCTTTTCTGGCCGATTCGGTGAGCTCTCGCCATTGCTTGAAGATCTGCCTGCGGATTCCAGTCGGAATCAAAGATGATGACTGTATCGGCAGTCATGAGGTTAATACCCAGACCACCCGCCCGCGTGGAAAGCAAGAAGCAAAAGTCCGTACTGTCCTCAGCGTTGAAGTGGTTGATAGCAAGGCGCCTTGGACCGGCAGCAACGGTTCCGTCCAGGCGCTGGAATTGGTATCCACGCAATCGCAAGTAGTCTCCTAGTATGTCGAGCACTTTTACCATCTGGCTGAAGATCAATACGCGGTGGTTATCCTTCTTCAGCTTGGCGAGCAGCTGATCCAGCAACATCATTTTCCCACTGCTAGCGATAAGCCCTTTGATCTGGTCTTCTCGGCGATCGCTTCCGTTAAGGACTTTCTCTTCCGCGCCCGGGAACATGTAAGGGTGGTTGCTGACTTTCTTCAGCTCCATGACGATATTTAACAAGGACTGCTTCTGGCCGTTGTTGCCTTCGTTCAGCGCCGCGTAATTGCGTGTGAGAATGTTTTTGTAATACTCGAGCTGGACGTCAGAAAGCTCGACACGGATGATCTTTTCCGTCTTGGGAGGAAGGTCAGACTCGACAGTCTCCTTCGTACGGCGCAGGATGAAGGGGGCGATGGCAGCATGTAGCTCCTGTAGCTTGACCTGCGCATCAGAAGCAGCGAGAGTGTCCAGATCTTCGTCGATCTTGACTTTACCAGGGTTCAAGAAGTCGAGAAGAGCAGCCAGTTCCGCTAGATTATTTTGGATGGGAGTACCGGTGATCAGGACCTTCGCAGGTGCCCCGAAGCTCATCAACTCCGCATATAGTCTTGACTCCTTGTTCTTTAGGCGGTGTGCTTCATCGACCGCAAGCGCTTGCCACTTGATGCTTCTCAGGAAGTCCGCATCCGTCAAGATGTACTCGTAAGAGGTGACAAGCACGTTGAACTTAGGCTTCTTGGGATTGCCGCTGAACATCAACTCATGGTCTCGAATTGTGCTTCGAGCTTCAGCGTTGCCGAGGTACACGACATAGTTGAGGTCTGGAGTCCACAGATTGAATGTATCGCACCACGCGGGGATGACACTGAGAGGCGCAACGACGAGGAACGGACCCTCTTGCTTGCGCTCATTGCGCAACCAGCTCAGGAAGGACACCGTCTGGACCGTCTTTCCGAGACCCATTTCATCGGCGAGGATGACGTTGTTCGCTCGACACCAGTTGAGAGACAGAAAGTTCAGCCCGGTGAGCTGAAAGCCACGGAGCTCTCCTCCCTTTATATAGCTGGGCTGCTTTTCTAATTTCAGGAACTTGCTTCTAGTCGAGGGATTCGACTCGTACTTGTCAGACGTCCACGATCTCGACTGACGGTCCAGGAACTGGTCGATTTTGTCCTGTGCGTCGTCGCTAATAGCAGAGGCAAGCTCCCAGGTGCAATGATCGTATGTCAAGCCCTTCCACTTGACAAAGTATTCTCTGCCCTCTTCGCCACTTCGCTGAGCGACAATGCGCTCGACTTTGGTGTAGTCTTCCAACGCGTCTTGTTCGCGTTCCTTATCCAGCATGTACTGCTCTCGAGTCTCGGGCGGGATGTCATCACCACCGAACTTCAGATCAACCTCGTACTCGATGATCTTTTTGTAGTAATTTTCCAGCTTCCGCACGCCACGGTAACCACGAAGGGTATCCATGTCGTTCCATGTATTGTGAAGATACGACTTGCCCTGCCACTTGATATTGTACTCGAAGTCGTCTCTGGTGGCGCTAAGCGTCAATTCGCCGCCGTCTTTGACGCGGTGGCCGACGACCTTGTCGATATACTGAGAATCTTCCGCCAACTCCTCGCCTGCCAAGTAGTTCGGGGTGGCTTCGCCTTCGTCCTCATCGTCTAGATCGCTCTCTTGGTAGTTCTGGACTTGTTGGGCAGCCCGCCTGTTCGACCATCGCTTCTCGGCATAGAAAGAGGACGACTGTGGTTGGGACTGTTGGCGACGGATCTTCTTTATGAGCGTCCGAGCCCGAGCTCCTCCATAATTGTCGGAATCAGAATCATTGGCAGGAGTTTGCCTCGAAGGTGTAGCTCGTTTCGAGGCTAGCGGGGAGATGTGGTGAGTTTAACGGTGACGATGTCAGGTTATGAGTCAATGACGCCGACTTACATTGCCGTGATATCTGGTCAACGCGAGACTTCTTATTTGCCCGACGACTCGTAGGGATGACATCAGATTCAGAGTCGTCTTCGTCTTCATCAGAATCGACCTGTACGTTGTAAGGGTTATTTGGGATCCATTATGGTCGAGCAGCTGACGGTGGAGACTTACGATCTTAGGATGCTTCGTAGGTCGTGACTATGAGAGGAATTAGCTTTATTCCCCCGGCGTAAGCGAGGTCTCGGCGAACATACACTTCTCCGCAGCCCATACAGCTCGGGATTCTCTCTTATGTATTCATCCTCTTCGGTAGCGGCTTTACGCTTGGGGATACGACGAGAATCGTTGGAAGTCGATCTCTGATCCTGTGGAGTATCGCTCTGGGACGGAGCGGGACTCTCCTCCATGTCGAAGTCGGCATCGTCAGAGGCATTGTTATCGTCATTATCACTAGACTGATCGGACTCGGGGTCCATATGCTGTTGAGGGGATTCGCGCCCGTTAGATGACGGGGAATCGGAGGGTTGAGGAGCAGTATTGCCGTTGACTTCGGACAGATCGCTTTCGCTGGCTCGGTCATCGAGTATTATCCTATTACCGGTCTCAACTAATGGAGAATCATTGCCATTGGCGGAAGCAGACTCGGGGGGCGAGCTTGACATTGTGCTCGGTACTTGGCAGAGCCGCCTGCTACAAGACGACGAGATTAGCTATGCCATGGTACACGGTGGAAATGGCGCACTATGGGGGTTGGAAGAGAGAGCAGGGAGCGGCGATCACAACGGGGCTAGCGAAGAGCGAACACGTCAAGTAATGAGCCCAAGAACCGATCTGGCGCAAATGGACCAGTCGGTTGATGGATACAAGGCTGATGTTTGATGAACAAGACGTGATGAAGCAGTCAGCGATGGAAGGCGGCCAACCTGGGAAGACCTGAACGCGTCGGTCGGATCAAGGATAACGAAGCCCATCCAATTCAGTACTTCTGAAAGCATCAGAGGCCATGAAGACGGCGATGGAACAAGTCACATGTACGCGACTTGAGGATGGATTCGACGTCCAGTACAAGGCGGAACGTGACAAGAGTTTCCAGCCTTGTGTAGGGACTCCTAAAGAGTGGGATATAATTTAAGAACTTACAAGTCATCAAAAAGAAATGGCTCCTAGGCAACAGGTCAAGAGAACAAGACGTGTTCCTAGGATGGCGTCGTGGTTGAGGGAACAAATGATGTACCATAAGAGTGGTGTGGTTTTATGTGTGCGGGTGGGTGGTTGTGCTGCTGGGACTTTCTTGAAGGTGAAGAGCAGAAATGGAAAATGGGTCAGTTGGGCCAGGCAGCGGGTGGAAAATCGAAAAAGAGTGCACTACTAGGTAGAAGGGAGGTACTGGGGTACCTACCTAAGGAAACCAAGCAGCTCCAAGTTCTGCATCCCTGTACCTTGGGCCTTGGGTAGGCTTTTCAGCCAATCAGATATTGAAAGCTGAGCCTCTAGCCCCGAAGAAGGTTAGCGCAGTCGTAACAACCCCGTTATATCACCTGTACGGGTCTGGTACGGTCTGTACCGCACTTCTAGTCCCCCCGATCCCCAGATCCCGCCTAATGAATGTGCTTCGTACGTGGAATATCAAATCGAACACGCAGCGAAATACTGCAGGCGACAGTCTCGCAACACTTTCTGCTTCCATTTTCTTCCGCTGTATAAAGAGATGTCATTTGGGTTACCCCCGGCGGGGATCTCGGACGAGGAATAACAAAGCTATAGGAACTCGACGACCTGACTTCGTAGCTCCTCTCGGTACTTAAGTATGTGGGTACCTAGCCTACGACCGGCACGCATTTTAAGGTTCTACTCAAGCTGTCCCTCTCGTTTTGTTGTCACCGCCAAGTTACCAATAACGACCTACTGGCCATTGGATAACCTTACCAATAGAAGATATATACAGAAGTCGGCATTGGCCGCTTCTGTTGGCTGACATCGAGTTTATCCACCACAACGGAGAGGCTGTTCAGCCACATCTCCAGACAGGTACATGGGGCTTAAAAGCCGTCCGACTCTGCGAGGCACACTATGCCAAAGTGCTGTTTGTTGGTAGTCCCTAATGGAAACAAGAGGCTCGGCCAGTGTGGCATTCCAGACTTTCCTAAGTTGCAGTAACCAGAGTAAGTGCTTAGGTACATAGGTTTGGGTTGCTCATGGCTTCGATAGCTGCGAGACGAGTCACATGTGTACACTCTAGCAGTCGACTTCTCTTGCATCTTGCTTGCAGGGAATATCTGCCACTCTTAGCTTCTGCAAAATCAACAGGTGTATCTACCCCGGCGTCTAGGCCAAAATGTTGTTCTTCGCCTTCATAGAACTCAACATTCAACATGGGGTTCTGATATGATCATCTGCTGAACAGTTCCACAACAGCAAAGCACTACGAGGTAGGTTAAAATAGACAGGCAGGAAAGCAGATAAAAACACCTACCAATGTAGTCAGACCTTGTCTATTTTTACCAGCCGTCTCTCAAGTTATTATACCTATGTAGTCAAATGGTTGAACTCCTACCAGTCGGTAAAGTAACCTCGAGGAGACCTACATGTAGCAATGGAGGCCGTCCAGCATACTCTTTCCATACGGGCATGTGTAAATACAACCCAGAACCAACTGGGGATGTTTAGGTAGTAGGTACCTTTAACCTGAGCATTATGTAAGTCATGGTATTAACCCGATGTCACCAAATACACCTGTTGGTAACAACGTTTGCCCACAATTGGCTACTAGGTAGGTAAAGAAGAGGCAGTGCGGGCCTGGACAGCGAGAGGCTCGAGGAGAATTGAAACCTCCAGTGGCAAAAGCCGGAGGGTTTATCTTCCTACCTAGTAACATAACAGCCTATGAGAACGTGCCATTTATTAAGCGGGCGACCACTGAAAGACCCCGCAGTCCAGCAAACTGCCCCTCAGTCCTTGTCCACAACTTCAAAAATTCATCGTCGGCTGCAACACAACGTCACTATCGTTTTCTGACTCAGACTTTTTCTATTTTCTCTCATTCCTCTAGATTGGCGGCACATGTGCATCGGAGATACAGTTTGCGCTCAAGACAGACCGTGTCGTTTCCTCTTTTAGGAGTAGACTCTTTACATTCTCCATTTTTTCTTTCTCCTTGGCCTTTGAGACAGCGGCTCACCCACGACCGGAACTATCACAACATTCAACCCGCTCTCGTCATCGCCGTCGCAGGCATCTGTCCACCATGGCGTCCAAACTTACTCGGTAAGTAAACGTGAGTGGCTTCCCTTGAATACTGAAACAACTTTGCTGAATTCAAGTATTTTAGTGTTGCCATTGTCAACGATGACAAGGTGCGAACCCTTGCGAGAATGAAGCTCCCGGACTCGAACCCCCATATACTCGCCACCAAACGTGCCATACGGCTAGTTATCAGACCCGTTTTCGCTAATATTCTATCTGACAGTGCAAACCCAAGAAGTGCCGGCAGGAGTGCAAGAGATCGTAAGCAAGATATATATCGCATCCATTACTGGTTTTCTATACAGGCGCTTATACAAGCCCTTCTAGTTGTCCTGTCGTCCGCAGTGGAAAACTTTGTATCGAAGTAACTCCCGACTCCAAGCTCGCCTTCATCTCCGAGAGCCTCTGTATTGGATGTGGTATCTGTCCTAAGAAATGCCCATGTGAGTTACCGTAAGCCAGCCCAGTCCAGTATTGCAGAAGCTAACTTGGAGTGATAGTCGACGCCATTACCATCATCAACCTGCCCACCAACCTGGACACCCAAGTCACCCACCGATATTCCGCCAACAGCTTCAAACTTCACCGTCTTCCTACGCCCCGGCCCGGTCAAGTTCTAGGACTGTAAGCAGCTCCCACGTATCTCCTAATCCACGAGCACAGATTGGTTCATTATTCGTTCCTCGCCCTCCTATGGATGGTACACGCAAAATGCGCGGAAGAATAGGATCAGATGTTTTGCTATCTGGTCGAAATTACCAGCCATCTATTGGCTCTGCTAAGTCAATGAGCAGTGGCGAGTTACGGATAGGAAGCGCCTCTCAGCACCGGCAATCCCAGGGGACCATCTCCTTTGGTGACTGTCTGGTCACCTGACCATGATATTTTATTTCCTGAAAATGGCTATTCTACTTCTCGCTTTTCGATGGCCTCTGCATTCCACCTTATCCGGTGTAATTACTAACCGTAGTTGTAGTGTCGGAACGAACGGTATAGGCAAGTCTACTGCTTTGAAAATTCTCAGCGGAAAGTTGAAGCCGAACTTGGGCAGATATGACAACCCCCCTGACTGGGAAGATGTTATCAAGTATTTCAGAGGTTCTGAATTGCAGAGTACGTCGATTATTGTTGACCGCGCAGTATCCGTGCTACATACGCAGGGGGCTTATGACCGTATTAGACTATTTTACCAAGCTGCTGGAAGACAATCTAAAGGCCGTCGTCAAGCCTCAATATGTCGACCAACTTCCCCGCGCCGTCAAGACACCGAACAAGACCGTCAGATTCTTGCTTGAGCACCGGGCCACTATAGGTAACCTAGATGCGGTGCTTGACGTTCTCGAGCTCCGCCATCTACTCGACCGTGATGTAGACAAGCTGTCCGGTGGAGAGCTTCAGAGATTCGCTATCGGCACTGTGTGCGTCCAAAAGGCAGATGTCTACATGTAAGTGTCCCTGGATGTCTATTTGGTGCATTGCTAGAAGACCGCTAATTATCACGAAGGTTTGATGAGCCGTCGTCTTACCTCGATGTCAAACAACGTCTCTCAGCTGCGCGAATGGTCCGCTCGCTCTTGGGTCCTGACAACTACGTCATCGTTGTCGAACATGTAAGCAGCCTCTTTTTATCGTCCTCCCAGTTTTCTTGTCCTGGGTGTGAGAGACTTTGTTGCGAGTTACTCTTAGGTCCGGGACACCGGAGTACTTCCCAGAATGCCTGAGTGTCTCGCCCAGTTTGCCTAGGGGAAGTATGTACTAACTCTGTATAGGACTTGTCCGTGCTCGACTACCTCTCCGATTACATCTGCGTGCTCTACGGCCGGCCTGCCGTGTATGGTGTAGTGACTCTACCCTACTCGGTCCGTGAAGGCATCAACATCTTCCTCGATGGCCATATCCCTACGGAAAACTTGCGATTCCGAGATGAATCTCTGACATTCCGAATTGCTGAGGGCGCGGATGATTTCCAAACGTCCCAAGAACGCGCCTTCAGTTACCCCAAGATGGAGAAGACCCTTGGCGACTTCAAGTTGCGCATCGACTCTGGTGATTTCACCGACTCAGAAATCATTGTCTTGATGGTAATATAACGCACCGACTACGCTGGCTAAAAACTTACTAATGACGAAAACAGGGTGAGAACGGTACAGGCAAGACTACCTTTTGCAGGCTGTTGGCCGGTGCGCTCAAGCCGGACGGCACGAAGAGGGTCCCCGAGATGAGAATCAGCCTTAAGCCTCAGACTATTACTCCCAAGTTCGAGGGTACCGTCCGCCAACTGTTCTTCAAGAGGATCAAGCAGGCCTTCTTATCGCCCCAGTTCCAAACTGACGTCGTTAAGCCTCTCAAGCTCGATGACTTCATCGACCAGGAAGTAAAGAATCTGTCTGGTGGTGAACTGCAACGTGTAGCAGTCGTTTTGGCTTTGGGTCTGCCGGCAGATATCTACCTGATCGACGAGCCATCTGCTTACCTCGATTCCGAGCAGCGTATCATTTGCGCCCGCGTCATCAAGCGCTTCATAATGCACGCGAAGAAAACTGCGTTCATTGTCGAGCACGATTTCATCATGGCTACTTATCTGTAGGTTCAACTTTGCCCCCATACGGGGATTCCGGATCGTGGAGGATATGGGGATTTTAGGCGTCTATCCCTACTTCGCCGTCCCAAAGAAGAGCCGCTGACCCTGCTACAGTGCTGACCGCGTCATCGTCTTCGACGGCCAGCCTGGTGTTGATGCTCATGCTAACAGGCCCGAGTCGCTGCTGACCGGATGCAACACCTTCCTGAAGAACCTCGATGTTACTTTCCGTCGCGATCCATCCAACTACCGACCCCGTATCAACAAGGCTAACAGTCAGTTGGACCAGGAGCAGAAGTTGAGTGGCAACTACGTAAGTCTACATATCACCCCCCGGCATCGGCTTGGTCAAGTCGCTTTCAACTAACAACCGTACCATCACAGTTCTTCCTGGAGGAGGACAACAGCTCTTGACACCCCGGGCGCCCCGGAGCGTAAGGGTCATAACAAGAACGGCCATCGTAATGATCGACACACATCCAATCGCGATGCATCATCGAGTCCCGGCGTTATAGGCGTTCAGAAGCGGCGGGAAAAGGGCAAGCGTGCGGATGGTAGCGGAAACGGCGCCCATGGATCTCCGGGTCCCGACGGCGACTATGCCGCGGAGGACAGCGACGAGCCCGACGGCTAACACGGGCGACGGCAGTCTATCCCCTGTTTTATGCCTGGTCCTGTGGAGGTAAAACGGAGCACAGCCATGCCGGGAGAGAAGTTTCCTAACGACGCGTTTCTGGTAGCGCTCGGGCACTAGTGCTTCGACCGCTTCGGAATTGAAGTAGAGAAACTGTCCTGGGAGCGCATCCGGCGGGCTTTCATCTCCACAGATTGAGGGGCGAACGGGTCAAGCGGGTGACTGCCGTCAGTCTTATCTATCGTAGCACAACCGTGTCGGGCCGGACAATAGCCAGAATTCGGGTACATAGGAGGAAGTCGACTACATAGAGTAGGAGAGCTGCTCCCGTGACTTTGGGAAGTTGAACGTTGTTGGAATCGTAAAAGAGAGTGAAGAATATGCATTGATCAACGCCCGCACTTCCGTTTCAAATTGGGTAGAAAAACTGTGGAAAGCACACTAGCATTATTACAACTATTCTACGACTCGGCTATTTGGTAAAGCTGGCAGGCTGTAGGGAGATACGGCCGAAGCAGCCGTCCTTGTAGGCCCTCGTCAAGCCCAATGCTTGTTGGAACCTGTGATGCCGCATTCGCAAGCTCTTCCGTTTTGACCATCATTTTCTCAGTTACAAGATAGAAACGAGCAAGCCGTCCCCTTACCGGTAGCGTAAGAAAACCCTCAAAAAACGAAAAGGAAAAGACCCAGCCGGCACCGACCTGAGCAGGCGAGCGAAGAGGACGACGTACTAGTTTCATGCGAAAAGAGACGCGACGGCGGAGATGTTGATGTCGTGCGGCTAGGTGGGCCAGTGCCCTCCGTAGGCGCGCCACCGAGTCGACAAACCCGCCCTGAGCTCATGTAAGGTGGCCAGCCTTGGTGACGGACGATAGAAAAAATATTCATCTATCAGGAGTCCGAGCCTGAGATCAACCCCATAGCACCTAAGCACGATAACAAGTGGTGGTGCTTATCGGGAAACGTACTTTAGTTGCCATATTCTCTTTGCTCGGCACGACGACCTTGGATATTGGCTATTGCTTAGTCGTCCGGGAAGGGGAATAACAGGGGAGAGAACATATAGTACGGCGCTGGCAGACGGCGCGCCAATCAATGTCCGGCTCCCGTATTGACGGAAGGACGGCGTCTATTAGTCCTCCATGCGTTTACATACGTCGGCCCTGCGACCTCTACGGCGGCGGGCGCTGCTGCCTCGATGGCTAGTACTTCTAGGACAGCCACCTCGGTATGCCGTTATAATTACGTAGTGGTGTTGTAGGCGCCGGCGGAGGGTGGCGAACCTCGATGTTTCTAATCCTCTTCGATCTCGCCCTCCTCGCTGCCGGAGTGAACGCCCGGGTCCTCCTTGGCCGGGGGCTGCGGCTGTGGTGGTTGGACTGCTGGCGGTGTCCTAGTCTTGTGACGTCCATCACGGTGGGGGGAGCGCTCACGCGGTGTTCTCTCTCTCTTGAGCCTCTGTACCTTCGGAGTCAGTGACAAAATCCACCAAGACTGAGAGTTTTGTGGACTGGAAGTGTGGCATTACCTTTGAATCTCTAGAATCGCGGCGACCTAACTCATCCTCATCTTCCGCCCTGCGGCGTCGAGAAGAGGTGGGACGCTCGTCCCCATAAGGCAGTTCCTCGATGGGACCCCTCTCCACTCGGCGGCGGTATGACCTCTCGCGCTCTTCCTCGCGGTCCCGCCTCTCTCGATCGTAATGGCTTGGTGGATCGTCGCGTCGGGGCCGGGGGCGGTAATCCCTGTCCCGATCTCGGTCACGGTCCCGCTCCCGTTCACGCTCTCGCTCTCGATCCCGTTCTCGGTCACGATCGCGATCGCGATCGCGCTCCCGGACATCACGATCACGGTACGAGTCGGAAGGTCGGCGGTCAGACAATAAGCTCTCGGCCATGCTGGACTTACGATAATTCTTCTCGCGTTCCGCGATAGCCTTACGGCGATCCGCCTCGTAAGCATCGGGCTCTGGGGTGCGACTATGACGTGGTGGGCGCGCACGTTCACTGCGGTGAGATCGATCTCCTCTGTCTCTGTCTCGATACGTACCACGATCAGGGGATCGTTCGCGGCGCCTATGACGATCCCTTTCGTCGTCCTCGCGTTCTTTCACACGCCGCAGTACCTTCTCGAAGGCGCCGCGGCGGGCTTCCTCGGAGTGGACGGCCTGGAATTCGGGAGCGCGGACAAGGCGCGGCCGGACCTTTTCCCAGGTATCGTCGGCCACGAGAGGAGGGTCCAGATGTTTGATGTAGGAGCGCAGATCATCAATGGCCCTCCTTTGCTGGCGCTCGGGGTGCTTGTCCTCGTCGGAACGCTTGGACTTCCTTTCTTGGAGCTGGAGACGAATCAGTAAGTTATGACGGTGCACAGCACTAACTGGGGACGTACCCGTTCAAATACGAGAGTAAGTATATCGCGATCAATGTTAGCAGTTCGTCGATCATTCTTGAGGACTAAGGTAAATTCATCAAAAGTTGTCTTGGGGGTAAACTCAAAGCGATTGTCCTGCCGATAATATCAGTTGGTGTTCTAATGTTCGATGACAAGCATGCGATATAACTCACGTCCATCACGTCCAATATGTCGTTCCTCGTTCCGCGCAGGGCGCGCTCCTCCTCTTCGACAACGTCCCAAAACAAGTCAAGGGGACTCGAGCCACCTTGACCGCAGATGTTTCTGAATCGCTCGTCGTTCTCAATTAACGGGAAGATCTGCTTCCACTTAGTACCAGCCTTGACCTTCCCGGCTCTCCGCAGCTCTTGAAGCAGATCGACAAAGGCGTCGCGGTTCTTACGCTCAGCGCGGAGCCTCTTATTCTTCTGTCGCTGGCGGGTCTCGTTGAACGAGCGCTCCAGAGCCTTGATGTGATTTTGAAAGGCGGTGAGAATGTCAAAGTTCGTGAGAGTCTTATATTTCTCTTCATTCTGGAAAGGGGCAGTTGCTTTCAGAATACCTTGAGCTTCAGACCAGCGGGTATAAGGCTCCAGCTCGAGCTTAGGGAGTAGCTCGATGAGTCCATCCATGGCGCTCTTTCGGAGGTTCGCTTGGTTCTCGACGTGGGCCTTCTTCAGCTCGACGATGTAATCCTCAAATAGTTGACGTCGCTCTTCTTCGTCGTTGGTGGAGCGGAAGATGGTTTCCCGTTCGATCATGGGACGCGCGGTCTTCCAGCGCGTGTAATACTTGATCTCGGGGTGGCTCTTCAGCATAGTGGCAAAGTCAGCTCGCAATTTTGCCAGTCTCTCCTTTTGCTTTTCCTTATCTTGAACAATCATATCCTGGCAGTACTGCTCGAAGGCGGCCTTTCTATCCTTGGGATCTTTGATGGCGCGATACTGGGGGTCTTTGATGGTAGCGCGCATGGCCTGCTCCCAGGACCAATCGGGCTGGACGCCGCTGCGGCGAAGCAACTTGATGAAGGCCGCGTGGGCTTCTTCGGGGGTTGCATATTCGGGTTCATTGGTGGCGGGCACGAAGGCCTGGACGCGAGGGTCGTTACCGTAGGTCAGCTGACGGGATTCAGGGAAGACGTCTCGTTGATCGCGATGTTGGTCATATCCCGAACCCTGATAGCCGCCCCTATCACCACCGGGAGTATAGGGCGTGTGAGGACTGCCACCGTTAGCCCACCAGTTCCATATTGAAAGAAGCGAAGCTGTGGCATAACTTACGCGGGCGTCGAGGGAATACTATCTTCCCGGCCGAGCGCCTTCCTGTAGACCTCGGGCATCTCCCAGGAGCTTTGCTTCGTCTCTGTATTGTACCAGTACTTGCGACCGCCCTCGGCCGTATATTCCTTCCATGGCTGATTGGCAAGAGCGCGTTCGGCGGGGCTCATGAGCTCCTCCGGTTTGGTCCATTGAGTGGCCTTAGTGATGGAGTTGTAATAGTAAACGCGTCCATCGGGGCTTTTGTATTCCTGCCACGGGTTTGGCTGGCCATAATGGCCATTTGCGCCATTCATCATGGCGGAGAGCGGTGATGCCGGTGCTTGGTCCGGCAATAAAAGAATATGTCAGATGAGAGAGAGAGAGAGAGAGAGCTTCAAAGTAATAACTCCAAATTCCAAAAAGAAGAAATATGCCTGCTGACTAAAGCAGACAGCCGACCTGTGGCGCCTCCGGATGAGCTAAAGACACAGTGATCAGGAGGCGTCGTCTGCTTCTTGGTGTTATGGCCCAGTCGAGGCGAAAAATGGGTGAGGTTTGGTTTGCCTTCAGTAATGAGAGGAGGCTGAAAATTATGGTAGGTAGGTAGGTTGGTAGGTAGGTAGGTATTAATTCTTACAGGTAGCTATGGAGTACCCAGGTACCTGAGAAAAAGTTTATCAAAGAACAAAGAAAAGGCACCAGCCACAAGGACCCACTCGTCGTGTGGCTGGAAGCTTTTCCCCCTTACCTCTACCATAGCACATAGTAGATAACTCCCGAATGGGAAGTGGACTTGCATCTTTCAATTCCAACCAAACCAAACCCCAAACCCCACACACACTCAGCTCACCCGGCACCATCTCGAGTAGCCTCCCATGCACTTGGGAACCTTAGCTGGCGTAATTCCTGACTTTGCGCAAACAGGGCCAACGGGTCGCATCTATGCCCAGATGTTGCATGACTAGAAACGACTACAAACTACACGGTTCTCCCCAAGTTCCCCCATTCGAGACTGTCCGGCCCTTATCATCAAGGGGGGAAATAATGGAGGAGGATGCAAAGCTGGACTTGGTCGACAGCTCAAACCTCACCTATTTCATACCCCAAGCTACCAAGTTCCGACTGGAAGACGAGTTAAAAGACGCCAAAGAGTCACACGAGGATGTATTTAAATCAATAGAACGCCGGGAGTCCCTATTCTTCGGTAGGCGCATATCCTCATTGCCTTGAAGTCCACCTCTCTCACCGTACTCATTCCTAGAAACCCAGATGAATCCGTCGATGTCTACCTCGTTCTACAGACACCTCATGTCCAAGGTGACACTCTCAGGTCTTCCTTGGAGAGAATCGTCATAGATCTCGAGGCCCACATAATAAACGGCGGTAGCCCCGAGCGCGACCATCCGCCGAGTTCGGAAGTCATATATTCGGGTACCGTCGACCAGTCGGAGGATCCCTTCATAGTGGCCGACGAACCGCCCGAAAGCAGCCATGATGAGAGATTCGTATATGCCGTTTGGAAACTGCCAGTATTCCTCGGGAGACCCAGGATAAGATTACAGAGCCCCTCAGCCGTATTCACCGCCACCGCAAGTCTGAGGCCCGCGGATGCGTCGGCGGTCTCGAGCGAACTTCGGTATGGCTATATGCAGAGCGGTATGCCGTCTGGACTCAATCTGCTGGAGGCATTCGGAAATGACCCCGGCCTAAACGGGGTTAAACCTCGCCTATCCGCGCTGCGTGTCTCGTGCGTAGCCCCAGTCACGCAGCAGGCGAAGGATCTCCTACGGCCGATCAAATCGCTACCGAAGCTATCTCACCGCATCTACCCAGCGGCGCACTCGCGCATACGCTTTTCGCGCCCGAACACGGCAACTAGCAGCGCCGCCATAATAGCTATGCTTGAGGTTGATTTCACGCCGTTCTTCGAGTGCGAGATCATGCTCGACACCGTTAAGCTTTTAGTGCGCGAGGGCATCGTCAACGACCTGACCCACGAAGCAGGGCTGACCCTGCCACTATCCTGCGTGGCGCATGACTGCGTCACGTTTCTCTACCGCATCGCGCCGGCGGAGGAGAACATGATATCGAGGTACCCCACGCGCGAACTCGACATCTCTATCGGGGCGGTGGCGCTCGTACAGCCTGGCGTCTGCGAGCCGCGCCTCAGCATGGCCTGGACGGCCACCGTTGACCTCACGCTGCCCCTGAACCCGGGCTACGACCCCGCGCTGCAACCCATCCAGCGATCGCACCGTCCCAGCCAGCTCTCCATCGGCGGTGGCGATAATACCGCCTCGCTAACTGCACCGGCCGTTGCACGTCCTGACTCCATACCCTCCTTAGAGGCGGCTGCCACGATGCGCTCCACGGAGACGTCGCTCCCGGACCTCGGCCTCACCGTAACCGTCTCGGCTCCTCCCGCGACGCAAAAGATCTGTCCCGGTGACGTCTTCACGTGGAACGTGTTCGTCGTCAACCGCGCGCCCGCCACGTCCACGGCACCGAGGAAGCTCGCGCTAGTCCCCATCCCGCGACGGCGCCGCGCCGAGACGCGCGTCACCAGGCCGCCGTCCATGTCCCCTTCGGGGGCTCCTCGTCCCAATCCTCTCAATCCCCCTGCTCTCCCTGCCGACGCAAACGGGCATGGGCAGACCAAGAGGGCGTCGCAGCAACAGCCGCCGCCGCCGCCCAACAAGGACCGCAGCGTCGCGGACGCCGTGCTCGACGAGACGGTGGTGCACGCGATGCAGCGCTGCAGCGTGCTGGACGACGCGCCCCTCGCCTCGCTGAGCGCCGCCGCGCGCGTCGGCCCACTCGCGCCCGGCGCCTGCCACGCTGTCGAGCTCCGGTTTCTGGCCCTGCGCGCCGGCATCCACGCCGTCGAGGCCGTCCGCGTCATCGACCTCGGCAGCAACGAGCACGTGGATATCAGGGAGTTGCCGCTAGTCGTAGTGGAGAATCGGTAGGAGGGGGGGGGCATAGGTGGATAGGCGGATCGGGGGTTCGGGCGGGAGGGGATAAATGAGCCCCGTAAGGTGACTAATGTGTAGCGCTATAGAGATAATTTACTTATTCCCGGCCATCACAGGCATAGTCATCCGGCATTCTATCTATTACCGATTTTACTCGACTCCGTATGATGCCTGCCGCGACGGCCCTGCGGGACCCCGTGGATAGCGAGACCGGGTGCAGAGCTGTGGGGGATGATTCAAATGTTGCTTGCACATATGGTATCTCTTTATGGGGACTTCCGCACAGAGAATTAACCACGATCGCAGGTACGGTATCCTCGGCAGCCACCTTGCAAGCTCTTAAGTGGTGCTTCGTGTTTGCATCATGCCCCTCGACAAAGGGTCAACAGCGAGAGGCGGGAAGGAGTAGGTGCGGCAACTGCCCGCCTCGGCGCACGCCCTCATGCCTCGGTGCGGACCCGAGGCCCCGTCTCAGGAGTCGCAGCCCTGGAGGTGGGTGGTTCGTACTTTTGGGAAGATGGAGAGATGCCTCGGGGAGAGAGGAAGAGCCTCACGTGAAAGCAAACATATTAGGCCCGACCCTACCTAACAAATCACAATAACAGCCCGGCAACTAGAATCAAATCCAAACCGGTGTAATGGTCTACCTTGGTTAGTTGTGGTGCAGTGTTAGGACGCTGGCTTTGTATCATGTCGAAGGCCCCATCGTTGGAGCCGTCAGGTGACCCCGACTTATGGCACCAAGTTATATTTGCAACACCGGTTTTTCGCCTTTTCGTTTCCCCTTTTTGCTCCCTTTGGAAGCATCTTCTCTTCCTGTCTTCCTTTTCCTTTTTCCCTTCCCCCATGCCTTTCGTGTAGGAACGAAGTCGGCCCACCGTACAGGAATAGGAAGGTAGTAGCGAGCGGGCGCGCAGCATTACTTCCTTGCTACGGCAATGAATGCGACCGTGTCCGTCCGGGCCCGCGTTCGCCGCAGCACCAGCGCCGGTCATCGGAGCTGCAACAAACTCGCTCTGGTCTCCACTATGCCTCCGTTCCTCCCTCCCGAACACTGACTGCTTGCTGCACATCGGCCGAGCAACGGCAGACCCGCGCATGGAATCTTTCGTGAGCGCTAACCGGCGAGTGGGCAGAGGCGTTCACCCGATAGAGGGGGCTGGCTCGTGCTGGCCCGACTCTGTTCGTCTGGCGAAGAGCAGTCCTTGCATACATAGGTAAGAGTGAATAGCGCGATACCGCCGCATCAACCGCTTCCGGACCAACTGAAAACACCCAATCGATGGCGTCTCACTCGATATTTTGCTCCTAGTTCGTGCTCTCCGCATGGGGATTACTTTCCTCCAACCACTTCGCATCCCGCTGGTAAGCGGGGCCTTTCCTATACGAGGCGGCCAGGCAACGGTTGCTGCCCGGAACGCAGCACACCCCTGCCCCCCCTTTTCTCTCGATGCCTAAGCGTCCCGTAACGGCCGTGACAGGGAAGGCCCAACTACCTACCCAGCGTCTCCGTACCGACCTCCTCCTCCATAGAACTGTCCTGACATCGTGCGGCTCTTCGCGGCCTACCGAGAACCTCGGTAGAAGCCGAATCGCGGAGTAGGGGGAAGCGTCCGTTGGTGTAAATCTCGGTCCTATATAAGAGAAGCCAAAAATACTTACTTATGCGTGCCTACTTCGTCTACCCACAACGCTTCTCGACCTACCACACTAGTATTGGAGTTTTTCATACAAGCTCGACCCAATGTAGCATATGATGGCACTAAGTGTTCAAATGACCGTCCTTGTGCATGACAATATAAACTCCGAACCTTTAGAGTACAGAAGTCACAGTCTCTTTAACGTTCTCTGGGTGCTTTTACGTTGCGTCCTCTCCTACCGAAATTCCACTAAGTTTAAGAGGTAGGTAGTTCCGTAGGCATGCGTTTGATATCGAATAAGGATTATATGGACCTCCAATACGCCATCCGTTTTCGTGAAAACTCCCCCCAACTCCTGCGAAACAAGACGAAAAGCGACGAATCAACAGCTTCGTCCGTTCCTAGACGTAGTCACTGCTCCATGGCATCGCCCTTTTCCGCGCCCTCGTCATCGCCCCACAGGCCCTCGAGCTTGAACTCCTTGGCCCACTCCGTCACGATCTCCTTCTGGTCGGGTATCGCGCCGCTCTGGGTATCGGCCGTCTTGGTGGCCGCCGCCGCCGCCGCGCCGTCGTCGACGGCGACCGGCAGGACGGGGGCGTCGACCCAGCCCTGGATGCGGCCGTCGCGCCAGTCGGTGATGACGGTCATGGCGGCGGCGGGCAGGTTGGGGACGCCGCCGCGGCCGAGGCGGCCGCGCTTGCGCGCGACCTGGACGAGGAAGTCGGTCGTGGGGTCGCCGTCGGCGTTCGACACCAGCGGCGGCAGGTCGTAGACATTCATGAGCTTCTGCAGCAGCTCGAGCGACGCCGACAGCCGCCTGAGCAGCAGCGAGACGGCCGGTACTGGGTCGTCGATCTGCTTCGGCGGCACGGCGTTGAGCAGCACGAGGTGCGCGTGCGCCTCGATGGCCTTCTTCTTCTTGTTCTTGCTCGTCGACTCGTCGCGGTCGGACGCCGACGGGAAGACGATGCCGGGCGAGTCGAGCAAGGTCAGCTGCTTGTCGATCTTGACGGCGCGGATGCTCGTAGTAACGCCCGCTTCGGCGCCGGCAGGGCAGGCTGCGGTGCCTCGGCCGCCGAGCCGCGAAAGCAGCGCGTTGATAACGGACGACTTTCCGACGTTGGGATAGCCGATGACACCTACGGATATGGGTCGCTTGAGCTGCTTCGAAGCAGCAAAAGATTTGAGGGACTTGAACAGGGCCGCGGACGTGCTCTGAACAGTAATATCGCGATGATTGAAGGTCTGCGCGTTCGGTGCGGAATTGGATGCGCGCAGGGGCAGGGTAGGGAAGTATCTTCGCAGATGGGTGAGCCAGCCCTTGAGCACCGGGGGCGGGATCAGATCGACTTTGTTCAGAATCAGCATCAGTCTCTTCCCTCCACTTGCAGCAGCCATGACCATCCGCTCGACTTCTCTTGACCTAGTGCCTTCAGGGTCGCGAGCGTCGAGGACATAGAGGACGACGTCGGCCTGATCGACCACTTGCTTGAACACCTTGTCATAGGCCTTTCTTGAAGACGTAGTGCCGGGCAGTTCCGCGCCCCCCTCTTCTAGATCCATATCATCGTCATCTGATGACTCGTCGTCCTCGTCCATGTCATCCCCGCTCTGTAGTTCCCGGTCGTACTTCTCAGCCGCCGCTCTTGCGGACGCGATGAGGGCGGCCATCGGGTTCGACTCATCCGCGCCGTCCTCGTCCATCATGTCATCGCCGCGCTCGCCGAGGCCTTCTAAGTCGGTACCTTCCGCACCCTCGACGGACTCCTCGGCATCCTGGTCTTCTTCGGCGCCGGTCTTCGCAGCCTTGGCCAGCTCTCTCCGGCGCTGCTGTTCCTCCTGCTTCCTTCGGCGGCCCTCCTCAATCTCGTGCAGGATCTTCTCCTTATAGGGGAACAGATTCGGGATGCCCGGGTCCTTCTTTAACTTAGATTTCCATTGCGGGTTCTTCTTGGCTTCCTTCTTGGCTTTGCGCTGCTTTGCAGCCGAGGCCTTCTCAATCTTGTGCCTTAACCGGACGGGTGTCCGTTTGGACTTGGGCTCTACAATTGGATTTGTTAGTCAATTAGATACGACTTCAATGGCGCAGACAAAACGCACTTTTAGGTTTCGTGATATTGCTGGCCATTGCGATTCCTTGGTGAAAACTTGAAGTTGGTAGAAATCACCTAGCGGAGCATGTCAAACCTCCAATATGCGAGTCTCGACTTGCCGCATGAAATATTACAAAGTTCACAAAATTACAGTTCTGCCACTGCTCACCGCCATTATAGCCCCGCTAAAATGTGCAGAGGAACCCCCACAGACCCCGCGGCACACCACCTGGATGGCTAAGTAGGTTTGCCTAAAAAGTGACCCTGAAAAGTGAAAAAGCTCGGTAGCTTCAGTGGGATTGATCGCCCACATGGCGGCGGGTGGTTCGGCCGCTGGCGCCACCACGATAGCCTCCGGGAACTTTCACGGCGGAGTTCCCTAAATAGGACACACCGCCGACGGAACCAGATGTCATCCTCTTGACTACACACACCTACTACTGCTCTTCAGTTGTTATAGATTTTTATAGATATATCACGGTAGACGGTTTATATTGCTTGGCTCTCGCTATCATCTTGCTATCCCCTACCACACATATACTGAAGTATTATCGCGCATTCCTTTTGGATCACCATCGTAAAAAATGTCTTACACCGCGCTTCCGCAAAAGCTGAAATTCAGCGGGTTGCTGTTCGATATGGACGGGACTATAATAGATTCGACGGCGGCCGTCGTCAAGCATTGGCATACGTAAGTTGTTGCTCACTCCAAAGGGCTACAAGCCCCCTACGACTCACACGCAAGATCAGGATAGGAAATGAGATTGGCACGGATCCGGAGGTCATCCTCCAGACCTCCCACGGCCGCAGGAGTATCGACATGCTGAAACTGCTCTGCCCTGAGAAGGCGAACTGGGAATGTGAGTACCGATATATAGGGGTCAGGGGCGGTTGAAGGTGATTCTTCCCCATCTCCGCCCCCAGCCTCCCCCTTTCCCCCACCCTCCACCACAAGCCCCCTTGCTTCGTTTGAAAGTGGCGGCGCTGAAACCGTCGCGTCCCCCTTCTACAGATATCAGACACATGGAAGGGCTGCTGCCCAGGCTGCACGGCGGGGACGCCGTCGAGATCCCCGGCGCGCGGGCGCTGCTGGACGAACTGATCGCGGCCGGGGCGCTGTGGGCCATCGTGACGTCTGGCACCGTGCCGCTGGTGACGGGCTGGCTGGACGTACTGAAGCTGCCGCACCCGGCCGTCCTCGTGACGGCCGAGTCGGTCGAGAACGGCAAGCCGGACCCCGCTTGCTACAATCTGGGCCGGACGAAGCTAGGGCTCGAGGGAGCCCCCGGCGACGTGCTCGTTCTCGAGGACAGTCCCGCGGGCATCAGGGCCGGCAAGGCCGCCGGCTGCAAGGTGCTGGGTCTCGTCACGAGCCACACCGCTGAGCACGTCGTCGCCGCCGGGCCGGACTGGGTGGTGCGCGACCTTTCGTCCGTCAAGATGGTCCAGTGCGACGGCGGCTCCGTGACGCTGCAGATCTCGGACGCCCTCGTCTTGTGATCCCCGTCCTGGGCGACGCAGGAGTAGAAGAGGGTACCTACGAAATACCTACCTAGGATTATCGCTGCCGACCGACCTACCTACCATGGCACCTTACCTACTTCTTAGAGCATCTAGGTAGGTAACGTGACCCAGAGGCAAGAATGATAGACAAAGAGACCGCACGGTGACCCCGCCCCGAAATTGAACGGCGACGAGGCAGAGAACAAGACGAGAAACAAAGAGAATAAGAGAATAGAATAATTAAACCCAATAGTCTCATAAGACAAAGAAGGAACGAACGCGACACAACGCGACACAACGCATGGGCGCCGCAAGCTGTGCTGCTCGACTCGCACCGGGGAGGGACCTTCGTTTCTCACATCGCACACGTCCTCGTATGGGGAGATTGGACTGCGGGATGGTCGCAGACAAGCACGAGGTACGAGGGCGGTACCTCGTGCGACGGCCGTTCTCTTCGCATTTGGGCATCACCACCACCACCAGCATTCATTGACTGGGGACTGGCGACTGAGGGTTTGGAGGTGGTGGTGGAGCCGGTATGAATCCTTCCTGGATCGCGGCGGCGGGGACGGGAAGCCCCCGCTGCTGGGCGTTATGATAGATCATAATTAGACTACCTAGATACTTACCTACTTAGATAGAACGCGGATAGAGCTTAGATAGAAATTACGCTTCTTTGCAAGCCCCTATTTTCGATGTGGCGGTATTCGCTTCGTAGCGGGCGTTTATCGCCGGCGTTAATCATGAAGTATTTGGCCGAGCTGGGGAAGACATGGTCGATGGGCTGGTATTGGGCAAAAGGGGTGATGGTAGATTGAATTGTTGGCGATGACGACGATGACGATAATAGCGTAAATGATAGCAGCGCTTCGGAAACTTGGCGAGGCTGGCAAGTTGATTGGGAGACAAGCACTTATTACTACTAGCCCGGGGTTGGATGGACGGATGAACGAATGGTGTTTTTTTCTTTTCTTTTAGAGAATAAGCCCCCGGAGTTGGGTATTCGGGCCGCCAGCTTGGCCCTGCTCCTCTATCCAGTTGATCACCAGGACTACGTATACTGAGATCTTGCAGATGAGCTGGGTCTTTCCCCGGAATTTCCCCCCGTAGTTGTGCGCCATGCAGGTACATATTGACGTACAGGCTTAATAGGGGATCTTATTGCTTAATAGAAGATCTTATTGCCTAACAGGAGATCTTATTTCTTAATAGGAGATCTTATTACTTTAGCAACTTTGCGAGGTCTAGGGGGGGCTTCTCTTCGCAGGGGAATCCTTGAGGTCTTCCTCCACCGGCGCGCCGCCTAGTGCAGGCTTGTCTTTCCTTCTTTTTGCATTTTGACCCAACGATGTCATAACGCGGAATGACGAGCATGAATGCCAAGGTCCGTTGCAGCCATCCGCATACTAAAGTTGGAATTATTTTCAAGATAGCTTATAACATAGAATACTCACTGGAGATGCGGGAATCTGCTTCATCAGCTCTAGCTTAGCTATTGGGCTAAGGTTTTTCGCCGGCGTAGTTTTTGGGTATGAAGCTCCTGGGGTCCGCTGGCAACTCCTCCCCCACTCCATCTGTCACGAGCCGCTGTCAATCTCTCTGAGATTAGGTAGCGTCGATATCACATGCAGTAGTGGAGAGATGGCAGCACCCTAATGCTCGTCGACGGAAAACTGGGGACGTCTTAGTTAATGTAGTCATTTATCATCGGCGGTGACTTCAGGTAGGGTTCCTTCCTTTTGGTCGCAAGAACAAGGTACTCTTCTTCGCTTACCGTAAGCTGCGCTGGCCTTGTTGCATAGGTGGTTCAGAAACCCCAATTCGGACCGGGTTTTGTCGTAGATCTCGCTGCCCGGTGGAATCCCGTGAAGCCACAGATAACGGGGGAGCATGCACATACATATGATACGATCTACGCATTGCATATACTACCTTTGTACTGTGTATAGCTCTTTGGAAATAGAGTGCATGCCATCCCTTCTCGATCGCTGCGGGGATGTCCCACCAATCATCTGGACAGCCTGAGGCCAAGAGCCATCTAAAGATCCCTCGGGGAAGGTACCCGCACGGTAGGGACGGGACCACCCTTATCAACCATTCCCGTGTCGACGTCTCCGCCAACGTCCTATAACCCAAGCTAGAACTACGACGATGATGGGATTGTGGTTTTCGGCCAATGCGCTTGTTCCCGATGCTAGATGCGCAATATGGCCATTTGGCCGTATGCACATCACGGAGTAACCGGATTATGCATCCGCAAATCCGAGCCTGGGAGGTATCAACCGCCTCGTGTTCTGTCTCTTGAGCAACGAGACTTATATTACGCTACGTATTCATGTCCCACAGGCGCAGCATCACAAAGTTCCGTTCTTGGAGACTTTCTCCAAAAGCCGCGGATCTGGCCTGACTTGGCTCTGCGAAGCGTTGGACAGAGCGAAATAACTCAATAATAGGGACGGATAAGCGCGGGCCGGTTGGGATAGTCGCAGGAGCGTATATGCCTGTACGTACGCACGTACGAGCGGAAGTGAAGAGGTACCTACCGGTTTGGCGCAGGCCTGTCCGACCCGGAGTCCACTTCAACTACCGATGGGGGATGACCACCTCGAAAGCGCGGGTTGCAGTGCCCCTATGAGGCATGAGTCTATATTCGGAACTAGAAGGCACCTGGAAAATCGAGGACGGTTGTAGCTAGGGCAGCGGTGGTATAGGTCGCAGGGGTATTTTCAGTTAGCATACTCCACCCATCTGCCGTAGTAGGTTAGCGATGTATATTCACGTACATTTTCTATTGGCTATAACATTCCACATTGTCCTTATAGGCGAACAAATCCAGCTATCGACTAGACAGTCGACCTTTTTCCGACATCGACTCAAAACTGGCATGTTGCGCCCTCTTCAAAACGCACGGGGGACATATACCGCTAACCCAAGATAGCATATAGTGGGTGGGTGGAGCATGCTAACTGAAAATACCCCTGCGAAAGAGTGAGAGAGGCCGCCGCCAAGAAGGATCTCCGGGGTTGACAAATTATTTCAGGTCGGCGACCTGAGTAACCAACTAACTGTGAAGCCCGAAGCGGCGTCTCGCTCCAGGTAACGATCTTCCCAGTCCCAGCGATGCAGGGGACAGAGCCAGCACTGCTGAAATGCGAGATGTGCTGTACAAACTGTATTCCGGTAAGCCATAGACATCGTAGAAACACGCTCTCGCGGCGGCAATTGGCCAGTTCCGAGATACGATAGTCCGCACAGTGCATCTGGTAACAGCAGGGGTGGGCTGCATGTCAAATGGTAAACCTTGCTCTGAAAATTTCCCGCGCTCAGGAATGCTCCGCATCGCGGATAGAAGCACAGGGTTTGCCATGAGCGAAACGAATATGGCGAATCGATCGTGCCTCCAACAGTGTGACGCGTCTGTGGCGAGCGGACAGGTTAAGTGGTGGTTAGTGGTGGCGCGCAGGCCAGAGCAACGAGTGTCCCTTTAGGAAGACAAACGAGTCTGACTGTTAAGAGGCTCATGGTATGCCCTTTCCGGCCACGAACTAAGCCGACTGGGCTACAGAACCGTGCTCCGGAAGTAGCTGAGCAAACTAAGCGCAACGAGGAAAGTGTAGAGAAAATAGTTCAACATTAGTTGGCGAAGGTCGTGGTGTCAAGGACCTAAAACTAACTGCCATCATGGAGAATGAAGCGAACGGCTGCCGTTGAACGTTGGAGCAAAGCTACGAAAAGGATCCACCTGAGGATAGAACCAGTGAGTGTTAAGAGACACTTTCACCGCGTGGAGTAGATTCGCGATGAGACGATCTACCTACCGCCAGATTCATAGCAGTTGCCCCCTTCTTCCTTGTCACCAAGGCTTCTGTTTCTGGGGGACAAAAGAAGCCGTGACCAACAGTTTCCACTTTTCCATGAGCAACCCACAACTATGCACCTACTTAGATAGGGAATGTGACAAACACCCGAGTCAGTCGATGATCGTGAGCTCATATCACGAGTTTGTCCTGCCGAACATATCACATTATTCAAGATATCACGGAGCGTGCTCGTGGCATGGATATCCTCTTCAAGTGCTTCCGCGATGGCTCTGCGCTTATTCCATCCACCGCCTTCGAAAGCGGAACGCTGGCGACCTAAGGGATGAATGCCGAGGGGTCTGGAAGCGCAGTGCGTAGGAGCAGAGCGGCTAGAGCGGCGCCTCGACACAACCGTCGACCAACGGATGGCGTCCGCTTGGTTGTATGTATCTGATGCGGCTCAGGCGTGCCCTTGAATCCCGAAGCCCGCTCGTTCTCGTCCTCAAACGGGGAACGATCAGATTGCGGGAGATAAGATCATCACAAACCACTTGGAAATATCCGTGTCGGCTCTGCCTATCATTGACGGTGCAGAGCTGGGACCGGCCGGGCCAGCCAGCGTCATATCCTCGTCCCGTCCCTTCCTCACGATGATAGCTATTGTGGGTAACCAAGGCAGGGGTCACATCGCACAGCCTCTCTGGTCGTCTGTATGTAGTTGCGAGTCTGTAAGAGAGCGGGAGCGAGGGGGTTACAGGGCGATTCGTGAGTTCCCCAGACGTGGGCGGAGTGAGTGGAGAATATTCGGATTGCAGCCGTGACGAAAATGCTAGATAAGGGTTCAGGAAGGTACTTTAAGATACTTCAAGAAGGGATCCACACGCCCCCGGTCGTTTGAGCCAGCCTTTCCGTTTTGGTGGCTGGTTTATTTCCTAGCGCTACAAGGGTATTTCATGAGCCTTGTTCCACGTGGCAGCTCGGACCACCTAATCAAACCCCCTGCCCCCCCCAAAGTCCGGACGGAGCACAACCCCACAAAATGATTGCAATGCTTAAACTTTCCGGTCCGTGTCTAAGTACGTATATATGTCTTGTGAGAAAAGGGGGATCTGGTGCAAAATGCACACCTCGACAGCATATCGCCCACCTACTTGTTGCTGCCTTAATATCGCTAGGGAGTAGGGGATCAGGAGATGCACATTCACAAAGAGCCTTAGCCACACGAGGTCTAATATGCTGTAGGAGACGACATATAGCCCCCGTCTGCGGCGTGGACGAGGCATCCTGCTGTCACCAAATATAACTACCAGCCTGTGCATGGGGATTTTTCATAATCTCTAAGAACCCGCGCATTCCAAACCTGAGGTGCTTATTTCTAGCAACACGTGGGCGATCCAGAAATATGACGGGAAGATTAATGGTGGCATAGGGCAGCAACGAACTTTTGTATGGTCGCAATGATCACACATCAGAAGGTCTAGACGTTGTGGCTCCGGCCGATCAGGTACACCACCATGCTGCAATCCCTTTCGCCGTACCTATGGGCGATGGGGCCGGGCTCAACACAGAGCGGATACTGTCTGCAAGTCAACTCCAAGTCCATCATGCGGTGGGAGTTCACTCCTCCAGGTTTGGTTCACAGTCACCATTATCATAATGCCATGCATACGCCCTAAGCTATCAGCTGTGCCCCAAGCGCCCCGAATTGAAGACAGAACGCAGGGGCCGCGGCTATCGTTGTAGTGAACATCCGCCGTTGTGGTATTTGGAGCTGAACTGAGAGTGAACGTTTAGCGCGACCGATGCGCATCGGAGAATAGTCCCCGGAATTGATTGGGCCCAAGAAGCAAATTAAGATGTACCATAATACATGTGCGGACGACATTAGTCGTCGGTAGCATAGGGAAGCCGCCGCCGGAGGGGAGGGTGACGCGATCGTGAGATGCCCCACGGCGTGTTACCATGGCCCGAATCGCGTTGAGACTAGCCCCGTAGACGGCGGGTCCACGAAGAGCACTGCTCAGCGAATCCACCACACACAAGCAAAGGCATCCACTCCGGGCCCGAATACGCTTGTACGTCCACCAACGGGAATCTGAAAGCTCGTCTTGCAAACATAAACTGCTCGGTTCTGTCCTGAGAATCGGAATGCCTCACCGTTTTTGAGCTACGACCTCAGCTGTGAGAAGTATCTTATAGAAAAATAGCCTTCTCGCAGAGATATGGGCAGAGCTCAGTACGGCTGAGACACACATACCTAACCTAACTGGAAACCTCAGCAGGTATGGCTTCCGGTTGTAGGGGTAGCGGGAGAGATTAGCGCGTTTGGCGGGTAAAGATCTGCATGCGCGAATCCACTTGTATGCAAGAGTAACAGGTGCCCCATCTGTCTCTATCGCAGGTAGATACAGTATGGATTGTTTCCCATTTTGCCGCGGTAACGACGATCCACAGGCCCCGGGGGTTGGGTCCCGCATTATCGTGCGGACCCAAGGAGGTAATAGGCGATGAGAAGCAACACTGCAGTGCTTTCGACCGATTCGCTGGCGAGGACAACGTTGTTGTTGTGCACCTCGTTCGGTACATAAGCGCACCTCAAGGTCAACCGGATTCGGCCAAATAATGACCTCAAACAAGTTTCGATATCCAAGGCCCACAGATCTCAAACAAGAGAACACGGCTAGGAAGATTACAAATCCAACCCAGAGGCATAAGGACTTTGCGGTCGATCCAGTTGTCAGCGGTGCTGGCTGTGGTCTAGCCAGATCTGCAGGCGACAACCAAGATTTCGCTATTCGGTCAACCTCGGATAGGCCGAGTCGACAAGAGTTTTCTTGTTATTTTCATCGATTGTCATTGGCGGAAACCATGCCCCCCGGACCTTGAGAAAGAGAAAGAAGCAAGACGCTGAAAGCTACCAATCATTAGCCGGGAGTGTCGTTGCAAGAACAGTGCATGCATTCGCTTTTGAAAGTTTAGTACTATGTTGTATTTAATGTTTGTTTGATCTTGCTATCCCAGGTTGTCAGGTCCCAGCGCTCTGGCACAGTTTTCGTGGCTGTTGGCCAGCATTTTGGCCTGACAGCGAGAGCGAAATAAAGTTTCCTAGGATTCGGTAAGGATGAATCTAATGCAGCACTTTTCTAGGTTCTAGCGTCCCTCGACCCAGGAGCGCGGCACCGACTCCTTTCGGCGTTAATGGGCCCTGGCTATATCGCACATCTTAAGAATACAAACCCTTCAATTTACGACCGCTGTGATTCGAGAGAATATATGCCGGTGCGACCTGCGCGTTCCGTTTCTGGTACCCGGGTTCCAGTAATATCCGGACAAGATACGGCCCTTACATAGCTGTCGTCATAGCCGAGCCGAGAGAACACCACAGGCGGTTGAAGTTCTTCCAAGCGAGAATACGTGGGGTAACGATTTTGCCATCTGCCTATCCCGTGTGGCCTTAAGTCTATTGCTGAACGGGTCTCCGATATCCTTCAAGAAAACAAAAGTCCCATGATAGTCTAGGTGTGATCGAAAATCTGTTTCAGCTCATTATGGGTCGTTAACGCGAATCGCATCATATAATTTGCTGTAATGCATTATGAGTATTCGACAATTCGTATTCATAAGCTTTGGGGGATTGCTCTTTAATGATTGTAGTTAAATTGCCGCTGCACGATTTTGGAGGCAGACGGAGACGATCTGGCTGCAGCGCAGGTTGCGCGCGCCAGTAAGCCCCCGTTCAGCTTTGCCTACGCCTGACCACACCCGTAAATGTAGAGATTGGAACAGACGCCAGGAATAGCAGCACCACCACTGCGCTTGCAGGCTGCTCAAGCAGTGTAACACGCCGCGGCCCTCGCGCCCTCCTCGTTCAGCTGCAGTAGCACTGCCCGTCCAACTAACGCTGCACGAACACAGCTAAGATCTGGCTAGGCTAGATTCCAGAGTATGTAATGGTCACGCCTGTGCGAGTCCTGCGTACAGGTAGGTAGCTGTATGCGCGCAGCTGAGAAAATTGCCGACTTCAGGTATGTATGGTCGCGGTTACAGGCTAGAGCTGGAAGGTGACAAGGTGGTGTGACCAGGGAAGAGCTGTCCAGCCACCAAGACAACGTTGGAACGCTGGTCGGCAGGAACAGGAGACCTCGAAATAAACGGTTGGGGATAGTTTCTCTGGTCTAGACTCCAGAACCGCGCCATTGGCGTACTGACATTACGCTATTAGCTCCTTGATGAGACGATTTTGGCGGTAACTGTCCTCGTGGAAAGATCTGTCAGGGCCGGATGGGCCGCCAGATAGGATCTTGGGAAAGTTGGATGGCTATCCTAACAAGGATCATACGCATCATCATAAACATAATGCCAGTTAGCATGCTGCCACGATGTAGATACGATCTAAATATATGTAAGTTGCCGCAATCCGCTTTTTGCAATGGCCGAATCGTCGAACTTGTGTAGGTTGTTTAAGGTTGCATGCGGCTGGTTTCCCTATTCGTATTCAGTAAGAAGACGGCGTGTCGGGATATCTGATTGTAAGACACTACTGTCATAGCCTTTACACGTCGCTATGCAAATCATTACAAGGATACCCCAAGCACCAAAAAATAAACTCGTAGTAATGATGGCTGTGATGATACGATGAGTGGATATCCGAGCAAGATTGGAAAGGAAACGCTATGAGTTGTGGCATTAGAAGAACAACGTTCACCCAGTAGCCCTATACCAAGATGCACCATGCCAAACCCAAGAACGAGTGAAATTACCTTACATAGCACCAAGGACCAGGAAAATCTTCGAATTCTATACTTGCCAACCTCAAACGCTGAGATCGCTTTTCACACTTTATGACGACTTGTCCAAACACTTGTAAAGAGGTCCACAAGTTTAAGAAGTTCAGGCGGCATATAAATTTCAGGCAGTGGTTGTAGGCAACTAAAATCTAGCTCAGGTGGGGGTCCAAAGGCTGCATATGGACAGGCATATAGGGGCTGAACGGGTACCTACCGTATGCGAATAACTGCAGCTTTACCACAGGGATCCGGTCACGGAGAATGTATTAGCGTTAGGGTGTGTTGCACAGGGAGCACAATGTGTACCGTATCCTATTGAGTAGTTATATCATTTAGAAGAGTACTGAATCCCGCGATCCTGCGTTCGCCTTATTTTGATGTCCTTTGTACCCTAGCTACAGATAGATCTTCATGTTGGGTTACGAACCTATGTAGTTACTACGCAGTTAGACTCAGATCTAAGCGTGCAAGGTCCCGGGCGGGCGCCTTTTAGCGTGCAGCAATCCTATGTCGGATTCAGGGGTAATAAAGTCGAACAGGTGAGTGCCGAAACGCTGTCGCGCCTACGTTGGGAAAACCCCACGGAAGTTGCCCCCAACGGAGATAATCGTCAAGGGCTATAGGATAATGGACTCGGCTTGACTGGACTAGGCGGAGTAGAAGGCGTGCCGCCATGCTAAGAACCTACAGATAGACGTTTTAAACATTGAAGCGTCTCTCGAGTTTCTTCAACGGTCCCTCTGTAGTAGAACTCATCCCAGATGCGCTGTCTATCGCGAGGGTCATGATGCATGTCCATCAAAATGGATCAAAGCAGAAGCACTAACTTAACCCCAGTAGATTTAGAAGCCAACGATACGTGCGTACGGATAAGTAAGGGAATTGCGCCCAGTGCACCTTAGCCGTAACGTCAAATACCCCCAATACATCCGCATGGTGATCAGCAGATTACAGACTGTCCAGCACAGTGTAATTCGTGGTAATTGAAAGGCTTATAGCTGCCTTACTCCTGTTGGTAGACGAGTATCTCAAGGTACTAACTAACCTGTTCGCCCTCTTAACTCGATAGGGATTGGTACTCTCTGTTTAAGTAGACCAAACCAAGCTGCACCCGAAGTCGGTTGCGAGCTGTAGCACCTCGAACGTCATTGACAAAAGATATTGGTGTACTTTCAAATCTCACTTTATACTATTCTTTGCTTCATGTGCAAGTTGTGGTTATTGCATAATGAATTGTCTTAACCCCTTCTCATCAACCTTCTTCCAATCGTTCCACCTCAAGGTACTAGGACATGGCATTCTCCTTTCTTTGGTGGCTTCTCCATACTCTCTTCAATCGCGCCTTACATTGATCTACCGTGCCTATGTGCGAATTGCTTTGGCTCCTTGCGTAACTAAGCAACATATCCTCCCCCACTTCCCATCCATTCAGGTAAGTACCTTTTGGGAATTGTTCACTTTACCAAACCCTACTTCCCCCATCGTAAAACATATGACGGCCTCCCTCTCGAGTCTTCAGCAACCTGTGGCCCTTCTCATGATGACCCAGCATGGCCTGAAGCAGGGGTGGGCCGCTGCTGGGTTTTAGCTCGATCCACCCCGCCAAGAAGGGAATCTTCCTCGGTACCCGTTCCGGGCGCTGACAATGGACGCCCTGTGAGCCAATTAGGAGGATGGCGCTGAGAAACCCTGTCCGCGAATGGTCGATGAGCTTTTGTTCACAGCATCAACAAGACTCTGTATTGTAGTATCTACGCACGCTATGTCCTGTCCGCTCCTGGGGTCCGTATGTACATGAGAACAATGTGTGATGGGATGGGGGGATGTGTCTGATGCCCTGTGGGGTCCACTCTGGCTGAACGTGCACCCGGCACCCGGACACAGAAACTAACCATGTGTTGCTCAGGGCGGCCACCGCCACGTCCCTTAGGCGGCTGCCAGAAGCCAAGTCAGCGCTTGAGCGACGCTCCCCTGCTCGTAATCAAAGACCCAAGGGTGCGTCTGCAGCTCCCTCTCTTTTCCCGTCCACCCCTAGGCAGGGAAAGAGAGGTGAATGCTGGTTGGTTGACATAGGAGTACATTAGGGTACCCTCCTCATACAGTGCCATCCCGTCCATCCCCAGTCGTCCATCTTGGTCCAGCCCTTCACCTCCTCCAAGCAATCTCCTTCTCTTCGTAGTACTGCCGAAGTACTCTTGTACTTCTTACTCCCCGGGCAAAGAAGACATACGGGCCGTGGGTGCTGTGCTGCCAAAGACCCACAGACTACATCTACACGCCCCTCCCCTCCCTTTCCGCCCCTATGCGACTCCTTGATTGTTTTCCTGACCCATCTTGACTCTCTGTCTCTGTCTCGCCGATATCTTCTTGAGGAGTTCGAGTGAGCTCTGTCTCACCTGGAGTCGGACATATCTGCATCTCCTTGAGCCCTTTCACTTGCTCTTATACCCACGTCCCCTCGAACGCTGCCGGTGTTGATGGTGTTCTTTGCACCTTCACATCACGCCCATTATCAGGATCTGTCGTATTCGGCCATTATAACCATCTAGCTTCCAGTCATTCCTTAACGAAAAAAGCTTAACTCTTGCCGGACCGATATAAGTCAGTCTATATATATACCACGATCCTCCAGCACCGGAATTAGTACGCCCACTCTGGACGGGCCACTACTCAAATTGCGACTTTCAGTCTACTTGAAAGTGCCGCATCAGACTTGTCATCTCATAAATTACTTATACACTCGATCACGGCCCCCGCTCTCCGCTTGTAGCGATCATGGATATGCAATTCTGTGGTCAGCAGATGAACTTGTCCCCCGTGTACGGCTTCCCGCCTGGGCAAGGAGGCTCCATTCCATATACGGAAAGCCAATACCGAATTCATTCTGGGTTTCCGGGTCTTCAGTACATGTACCCATATCAACAATCACGTAGCCATATGATGGCCGAACATGCTTCGTTAACCGATGGCAAGACGGAGTCGAAACCCCGGTTGACCAAAGATGAAGTCGACAAGCTGGAAAAGGTGTTTCAGGAGAATCCAAAGCCTTCTAGCTCGGTGAAGGCTCAGTTGGCCGACAGCCTTAGGTTAGAGCGCGCAAGAATAAACGTATTTCTTCCAAACTCTCCTCGTAGTGGGTTATTGCTGACTTCCATCTTCAGAATTGGTTCCAAAACCGCCGGGCTAAGGCGAAGCAGGAGAAGAAACAAGAGGCATATGAAGCTCGAAGAGCGGCCGAACTGGGCCGTTCAGAATCAGCTTCCCCGCAGGAATGCTCTCTAAGCGACTCGACCGAGCCTTTTGGTGATAACGGTCATCACCGCATGCAACCTTCCTCGGCTCTGTTCCCGGACGCCAGCTCAGGCTCTCAGACTCCCAGCACGGCGTCTAAACGAGCCCACAGGAAAGATGGAAGCGTCAGTCTCGCCGACTCAGAGTCCCCCGTTCTTCGGTGCCCGGAGCCTCAGCAGGACGACTCCTCAGATACCTTGCAGCCCCCATTACCGGTCGAGTTTGCATCTTCTGGGATGAGAAGCTTCACCCGCCAAGCCCAGCAGGGTTTCGCGAACCAAGAATCCTCGGACGACCTTGCGTCCTCATTCTCTGCCTTAAACCAGAATTTGGATCCTGACGACCAGCTTGCATCTCATTTTCCAGGGTTCAACTCAAAGGAGAAGGAAATGACAACCTGCCAGTACCACAACTTGGTCGAACCTCGCTTCTCTAATCCCCGGACCGCTTCTTTCATCGAACAGGACACTTCTGGAGTGAACGATATGGAGAGCTTGGGCATGAACAACAGTGCTCAGGAAAGCCTGAGGGGGTCCGACAATAGCGGACATCTTCAAAACACGCCCAGTCCCAGTGATAGCTTCAAGTCACCACCACCTCCGGCGAACATCGCCTCCCGTCGAAAAACTTCTCGTCCGGCTGCTTTACAAGTACCCTCGCTGAAGAGTCGCCCATCCAATTTAGGAAATGGATCCAAGACTGCGATGGATGGTTCGAGACGCATGGATTCTTGCCAACCGGCCAATATACGCCGAATTGTCTCGACCAACGGGAATGGTGCTGGTCGAATTCAGAAGTCGAACGCAGGCCCGCAATCCCCCCTATACTTTAGTAAGTCGCCGGAAGCACTGCTTCATTTACAAGCGGTGGCCTGCTCTCCTAGCGGGTCCATGACAACACCGTTCGCGGCACCTCCGACACCAAACACACCTGCGGTTCCGGAGCACCCAGTCTCAGAGCCAACTGTCCATTCGAGCTGCTCCGATGATGATGCGTTAGTTCTCAGCGCAGCTGCTATGCAACAAAATTTCATGGCCGGGCTGAACGTCGATCTCGACCCTAGTACGCCGCCGCTAAGCCCTTCTGCAAGTTTCAACTTCTTGGGCAGCACCTATGGCCCCTGCGTCAACTATCAGCAGACGTTTGTGCCTTTTTACCCAACCGAGCTTCCTATGCGCGAATACCTCGACCAGAGCGATGGCAGCCTTCCGACCACACCACTTTACCCCCCTATGATGAGCGGAATACACCGACACAGAAGGCTGGCCAATCATGGCCCAGCTAATACTGAGTTTGACTGGGAGACGAACGAGTCGGTAATGTCGTCAAGTTCATCTCCGGGCCACCCCAGATCTAAACAGATTCAGTTCACCCAGAACATAACTCCCGGAAACTTCCCGGATCACCATGATCGATAAGCTGCACCCACCATTGATGACAACTCAGATGTCGGTTCTTATCGTAACTTGCTTTGGCTTGCAGCGTTATTCTAGTCGGTCGGCAGCAATGGCCGCTTCGATCCTATTAGGTTCTTGTATCAATAGTTTTCTTTGTTGTACTCGATTTTATATTTGCAACAGCGGAATTGCGGCGTTTATACTCGGCAAGCGATTCCTTCACCGAATACGACTTGCGGATCGACACACGCAACACACACACAGGCACGCACGCACACAAGATCTAGTCTCTTAATGTAATGGTTTGGTTTACGCGGTTGGAAACAAGGGCAAATGAAAATAATGATACCACACGGAAAATGGGGACGGAGGACGGTTGAGCTACTGTTGAAGCAAAGGACGTGTCAGGGCAGAGTCTAGGGCGTATTTACCAGTGCTCTTTCGTTTTGGCCGGGTTCCCCGGCGTCTTTGGAGAATAAGGTGCATTTTGGCAGGTGACGATGTCCGATATCTTTTCAAGGAAAATGGCTGCGAAATTACCATGGAGCTTTCCAGATATACCAGCAACGATTCACCCAAGGGGAAGGGACAAGCAGACGCTCAAGATTTCCATCCAGCGTTGTCCATAAGGGAGGTGGACGTCGGAAAGTGGAGATATATATATATATATATACGCTCGGATGTCTAGGATACCAATATTGAATGGAACGTCTACCTCCTCATCATATCTCTTACGCCATCCATCTCGTGTGATTGTTGGGAAGGAGTTTTGCCAGTAGATTTGGTGCAATTCGGCCCCCAAGCGCGCTATTGGTTCTAAGGGGTTCGCTTACCTAGCAGCACTCCGGCCAGCTGGCTATGAGTACATACCGTAAAATCTCACCATGACGAATCGCAAAAGAGTACCACCCCACATTCATTGCGGCGAGAGTTCGTTATGCTGAGGAGATACGTACCGAGACCTCGCCTATGCAACCCATGTCAACCCCTTCAACACAACATCTAACCCCCCCTCCTCCCGGAGTTAGCAGCCCATTTTTGGTGTTCAAGGTGCCCGATTAGCGAAATTCCTTCTTCGATAAAATGATTGTACGCGTTAATAAGCAAAGAAATAACAAATATCGCCATGGCGAGGGAACTCGTTTATATCGGTACAATAGCCGGGGTGTTCCCAGAGTGAATTCATTACGGCACAGAATTTATTGTTGTAGTAGCCAACTCCACACATAGATATGAATTCAGATCATAAACCGTCCGACAGAGCGCCCAAGTCTACCGGCCCAAGACACCAGTCGGCCAACCCGACACCGAGGCGTAATCCTCTGGCGGAGTATTATAAGATGGCACTAACAATAGAAGTTGAAAAGACGGGTCCGGTTGCCAATCAGGTATCTTTGGTTTTACTTAACGGTGGGCAACGATTGATCCGCGAAACAGAGTCGCTCTGACTCGACATGAGGGCAACGTAGCACGAGTAGGGTTCGCTCGGAGACATCGTTGGACTTCTTAGTTACTCTATTCCCCCTCGAGACGTACATAGCGCATAACTATCCGGCAACACTCGGTAATTCATCCCACCCGCCTGGTATCCTTTGTCCATGGCATCTTTACGCCTTTGCGCAAGATAGATGCACTCGGCCCAACCTCCAGGGGATCGGGCTACTGCAGCAAGGGCCGATCGGAGAACGTCGGTCGGTCTCCCTTCGAGCTCAACAATACTTTATGAGTCGCGCGCAAGGACTATTAGTCAGATCGGAATTATTCTCGCCTCGAGGCAATGTTAACTTGGCGCCGAGGTAAGGGGCAAGTTCAACCAAACCTACAGACACGCTGGCAACTCGCCACCGATGGGACTAAGAGATGTTTAAATACGACAAACAAGTTTCTCAGACCATCGAACGGCTGTCTCTCAACCGCTCTAGAGAATAGTTCTGAATTCTAGACTAACGGCTAAAGGTGACTACTGGGTACATTATTCGGGGCCGAAAACGCTGGGCTCTATCAGGGCCATTACAGGGGATATTGGATACGTAGTTAACTCGAATTGGTAAGTATCCCAAAACCGAGAGTGGCCATGCATACTGGAAAAACTCGTAAATGATACGGTTAGAACTGGCTCGGGGGGAGGAGGGGGGGGGGAGGAACAGATGCCAGGACGCTGATGGTTATGCGAAGCTTGGCCTTCTACCTTGGCTCGCACTTCGCCTATAGTTAATCTTCTTAATGGGTAGGTAGGACGATGGCGAGAGATATGCTCTATCCTTAGTTCATAGCGGTCTATAACGACTTGGCTCTTTGATTTCAGTTGTAATACCTAACCGCCCCTATCTAAGCTATTGTTAATCCTAATTCTGGACACGATATGAGTGTTATGCTCGGCCACCCACCGAGCAATCGTTGCCTTAGCAGCAGCGTGAGACTTTGCCGAATGCCTTACTCACCATCTTATGATGGATGTGTGAGTAGTCTAGCCGTAGTCGCCCGGCCGGAGACTGAAGATAGTCGCCTGGGGGGGGATTTTGGCTTTGGGTGCCCGGAGAGGGGCTGTTAGCAGTAACTCTTCGTTCGTCCGCCCCACAATATCCCAGTACATACCCCCCGAGTTGATCATCCATCCTGCCCTGAGGATCCCAGGTGCTAGTGGTAACAAGACGGAGCAAATGTTTACACAGAATAAACAGGATCTATCGCAACCAAAGCTAAAAAAAAAAAAACGGACGGAATCTCACTCATGGCGGAATTCTACCAGTAAAGTCTTTGCACTTGAGTACTATTCATCCGCCCGAAATGCTAACCATTTTTGTTATATGAGCTGCGGTTTCTTGTAAGGGTCGGGGCGAGAATAGGGGCTGGAATAGGGGTAACCCAAAGACCCACACCGCTATGAATATAGAGTTATGCAGTGCTAGACCGGTCTGTTGGTGCATAAAAACGCAAGTATTCAATATATATATAATACTTATTTACAGGCTTTCACACTCTCTTTGTCTAGTTTCATACCCATACCTAGCTCGTCTATGACGGCGTTGAATATATAGTAGACGTTAGTTGCAGAATAGCAATTTCTTTTCCTGATAAAGTATAACCATCCCTTTCCATTTACACATAGAGAAAGCTTTGGTAGTGATCTCAGAGTTCTTCCTATGCACATGATTTAGATGACACGAAACAGGAACCACGTCTATTTCAGAAAGTTAATGGACTCCAGCTGCTTCGGGTCGCCCACACCCACGCTTATCTCTTTCAACTCATCAAGATTTCTCTTGATGTCCTCAAGATCCTTCGCAATCATACCCCAGGAGTCATGTCCCAAGGGAACCCGGATCGGTATTCGCTTCCCGCGGCTCACAGCCTGGTATATGGCCGCAGCCACGGCGCTTGGCTCTGCCCACGTGCTGCGGTTTTGCTCACTTTGCATGTAGGCCACCAAGGCATTCGTGGGATAGCTTGGGTCAGTGTAGGCTGGGTGTTGCTTGGCCATGTGCTCCAGAGACGTTGTTGCGTAGTTAGTCTGCACGCCGCCGGGTTCGATGTTGCATAGATGGACTAGATGAATTGCGCGCATTAGTAGGGCGTTCACTTATACGTTCACTGCCTTGAAAGTGCAACAACACAAAAGGGCGTGGTTGGAAAAGACTTACTATTCCAAGCAGTCGGCAGCTCCTTTGCAACGGCTTCCGTGAACCCTTCCATCGCGAACTTACTGGCGTGATAAAAGGAGCTGCCCGGGAAGCCCATCCAACGCCCATAGAACTCATGTTCAGAACTACACCACCCTTCTGGCCGCCGCTTTTGGGATTCTCATCCTGCATGATTCCTAGGGCCCTCTTGGTCACGTCTACCGTGCCCCAGAAGTTGGTATCCATTAGGGCACGAGCCTCTTCCTCCGTGGCGCCCTCAGTGTTGCCGACTAGCGTGTAGCCGGCATTATTGACGACGACGTCGACGCGGCCAAAAGTCTCCAGCGTGGCACGGAGGGCGGTCTCAATGGAGGTGATGGTGGTGACGTCCAGCTCCAGCTTGACAGCACGGGCGCTGGTCGGAATACTCGACAAAGAGTCTAGTTTCCGGGCGGTTGCCACAAGGCGGTTCGGCGTCTCCACAATGAGCTGGGCCAGGGCTTGTCCGATTCCCGACGAGCAGCCAGTGACGGCCCGCTTCGACGCGCCCCTCGGCCAGACGTGCGGCGACTACGCGGGCGCCTTCGCCCGCTCCGCTGGTGGCTACCTGCTTAACCCCGACGCCGCCGCCGACTGCCAGTACTGTCCGTTCAGCTCGGGCAACCAATACCTGCAGACGCTGAACATCCGGGCGGACGAGAAGTGGAGATGTAAGTAGACAGTGACCTCACGCCGTTTTCGAGAAGGTTCTCTCCCTATCTATAGATAATTGTCGCTTGATCTTCGCAAAGCCTTATCTTCAGATATTTAAGTATGGTGTTATGTCGGGATAGATGGAATCGTCCTATCAAAATGGCACGCTTGATACCAATTAGAGATTTCATAATTATATTATAGACAATACATGGGGAGGTAGCACTGCAATAGAAGGGCCGGATAGACGTAATAACATGGACAGGGTACTCATATACGTTTAATGAAGCCGCTTGTGGCTTTTGAGGGTTCGTGTTAGCATGGTGGATGTTGTAAGCTCCCAAGTATAGACGTTCACAAACGTCGGTTGTCAGGAGTCATGGACAACATGTTCTCCTTTGCGTATTACAGCTAAGGCATGAAAACCGTTATAGAAAACCCGTCGTCCGTGAATACTCCGTAGCCTAGGCCTCACAGGAATGTAGTATCACATTGACCACCACGGAGAAATGGCAGGTCGTCTACCCCATACCCACAAGGCAAACATATGAGATCCTATAGGACCCAGGCATATCAGCATCTGATTAATGGCCGTTTCGTGGGAGGGGGTGGCCATCATCAGATGTTCTTTTTGCGCACGCCTCTGAGATAGTACTTGGAATGCCTTCCTTGTTACGACCTGACAAGCCACGGCCTCCAGGAACGGTCGCAACGGAGAAGGCCAAGAAAACTATGTGGATCAGGTCACGTGATGGATCACCAACTTACTGGTGGTGAGCCAGTGAGCTGGATCACCAACTTACTGGTGGTAAGCCAGTGATCCGGATCACCAGCCTACTGGTGGTGATCTAGCTAAAGGAGAAGGATATATATGCTTATTGATTCCATAATTTAAATAGCTTTAACTTGTAATACTTATTAATACCAAGTGCTAATAATATAATATTGTTACCTAAGGTACTTTTGGTATTACGAGACGTAATACGTTATTATATTTATTGCTTAGATTTTTACGATATTTCTGCTAACATAAACCCGTCGACTTAAGGTTTAATAATTGGTTAAACCTTATAGCTCGTTATACGTTACAAGTTTTTGTTTAGTAATACCGTTAAATTTTGAGCAATATTTAATATTGTTAAGATGTTGATTAGTATTTAGGAAACCTTTATTTAATAATTTTAGGCTCGAATTCGGGAGCTGGAAAAAGAAATCCGATAACTTAAGGTTACGCCTGCCCGATCCTTTTTTGCCCGTATAAAGCCTAAAAAGCCGAAATCTTATAATGGAAAAGGTAATTTTCAGATTTTTTTTAACTTAAGCACGAATTTACTTTCGCTTTTTAGACCTTAATAATTTAGCGGATATAGTCCTAGCAGTAAAAGTATGCTTAACGGAAAATGCTGTTAATTAATTTAAATTTATTATAAAAAATTTTCTGGAAATAGAAGAATTAAATAAAAAGGATTTTATTAATAAAAATTTTTTATATTACATTAATTTCGAAAATAAAATATGTAATAATTTTAATAATCCGGATAAAAAACGATTTGCGGCCTAATAATTTCTGTAATTTAAACAAAAAGAATTTATATTTAAATATGCCGTAACCTTTAAAAGCTTTACGGTTAAGGTAGGATGGGGAAATAACGAGGCCGATATTTTTATCGATATATTTTATAAGAGATTAAAAGATAATGTAAAAGATAAGATTATTCGGATTAAATAATTAATTGCTTTAAATCGGTATATTATAAAAATAATTAAGATTAATAATGGACAATTTAAAAAATAATAAAAGAAAAAGAGATAATACGCCTTGTATTCGGATTATAATAAATTTAACCAGGGGAAAAAACGAAATATATTTCTTATTTTTTATAAAATTGCGTTAGGATTTATGGAATTTGGTGTTACTTTTAAATAAGATTGGAGCCAGATTAAGTGCTTTAATTATGGTAAAATGGGATATAAGGTTTATAAATGTAAAAAATTTAAAAAGTTACGGCAAAATAATTAAATCCTTATACCGGAGAGATAATTCAGAAATAATTAAAGAAATGACAGTAAAATTATTAATATGATTTAAGCCAAGTATATATCAGGCTTACGACAAAAAGTTCAATAGGGATTATTACGATAAGAAATTCGACGAGGAATGCAAAAAGCCAGAAAGCTGGCTTAATAGGCATTACGAACATAGCAAGAAGCGCTATAAGCATAATTATACGCATACCAAAACTGGATAAAAAAAGTTTGTCCCGGAATCCTTAATCGATACGGCAGGATGCATGCCATATATTGTCGACGACGAGAATATCTTAATTACGAAAAATAGAAATAACATATTTACGTACGAATTACGCGTATATATTATAAGGGATTTGATTTTCCAAATTATACCGAAAATAATAAAAATAATAAATAATGGTATTGATATTTTCGAATCATAGCCTCAGAAAATGTTTAATAGCTGGCCGAAATAAAGAGTTAGCCCGAAAAAAAGTAATACCCGTAGGAAAACCTTTTTTATTATTATGGATGGTACAATTATTAAACAGAAAAAAAGTTAATTTAGCGTACGGTTAAAAAATATTATCAAAAAGTTATTACGGATTTCCATTTTTAATTGGTATTTATTATAGATTTTTACGAAAAAAAGGCTATTAAAAAGAAATACGTTAGTTTATAGGAGACCTTTAGAACGACAGTTAAAACAATACATAATGGGATATAATTATAAATACGAAAAAACAATTTATTCGATAAGAAAAGAAATTATAAAAGAATTATGAATAATTAATACGGTTTAAAGGAATAATATGCCGACAATAGCGATAGATATAACGGTTTAACGCGTTATATATAAAAATATAAATAAGGTTCGATAGATTCGAATAAAAATTAAAAAAAAGATTATTTATAAAAAAGCCGTAAGATAACAAAATTTAAAGGAGTTAAAGGGAATTCTTAAAAAAGGCTTTAAACGCGATAATAAAAGATATTAACGACTTTATTACATTGGATATACGAATCGGAACGTATTAGTATATTATAATAATAGATTACGGAGCTTTGGGCGGAAATTTTATTGTACCGGATATAGTTAATAAGCTTAAATTATTATAAAGATATAAGTTAAAACCTTATATAATAACGAATACCGAAGGTTAGGAATTCGTTTATGATAACGAAAAAATTATATGCGAAATTAATTATTTCGAGATTTTTGTTTAAGGACGATATCAAATAATTAATTTTAATATTATTTTATTTAGGAATTACGATATAATCTTAGGATTACTATAGATACGCCAGTACGGAATTTTGATTAACGGCGGAACTGGCTAGGTAAAGTTTATTTTATTTTTTATTAATAAATAAAAAGAAAAAAAATTAAGATTTTAATATTCGATCGAAGATGGTAACGAATATAGGTATAAAAATACGATAAATATCTTATTACCTAAAGGAATAAAACATAAAAAAGAAAATAAGTATTAAAGAAAAATACGACGTATTGTTATTATTATTAGAACGAAATTACGGCAATTAAATAACGATTTAAAATAATAGCCCTAAAAGTTAAAAAATCTAATTAATATATTACCGTAATATTATAAATACGAATAGCTTTTTAAAAAGGAACTTAATACGAAATTATTAAAATATAGCGAATAAGATTATAAGATAGTCCTTAAGGAAGAATCTTCGACGAAATTTTACCTTATTTACAACTTTAACGGAAACGAGTTGCGCGTTTTTAGAAAATATTTGGAAAATCGGCTATAAAAGGAATGGATTCGACTTTCGAAATTACCAGTAAAGTACCTTATATTTTTTATGCTTAAAAAGAACGGGAAATTACGATTTGTAATTAATTATCGATAATTAAATAACGTTATTATTAAGGATTAAATATTATTATTTTTAATTACGGAAATAAAAAACCGATTTTAGGGAACTAAATAATTTATAGCATTTAATTTTAGGGATGGATATAACCTTATTAGGATTAAAAAAAGATACGAATAAAACATAGTTTTTAAAACGAAATACGGATTGTTTAAATATTTAATTATATTAATAGGATTTACGAATGTACCAGCAACTTTTTAACAGACAGTAAATTATATATTACGAAAATATTTCGATATTTTCGTCGTTTATTATTTTAACGATATTTTTATTTTTTCGGAAATAAAAAAAGTATATATAAAATATGTTTATAAAGTTCTTTAAGTTTTATAGGACGTAAGGTTATTTATTAATGCGAAAAAAAAGTTAATTTTATATATAAGAAATAATATATCTGGAATATATTATTATTTTAGAACATATTAAGATAAACCTTAAGAAAATCGCTGTAATCATAAAATGGCAAACGTTAATAACAATTAAAAAGATATAAGTATTCTTTGGATTCGCTAATTATTATAAGAAATTTATTCGAAATTTTAATAAAATAATTATATTTTTAATAAATCTTATAAAGGAAAAAAAGAATTTAAATAAATGCCAAATACGAAAAAAGTATTTTAGGATATTAAAAATGTAATTACTAACGAACTAATATTAATTATATATAATTTAAACCGTTCCGTTAAATTAAAAACCGATATTTCGGATTACGCGTTAAACGTAATAATTAGATAACGAAATAATTAAAGTAAATTGCATCTTATTAGATTCTTTTCGTACAAATTAAAAGGAACCGAATTTAATTACGGTATTCCAGATAAAAAATTTATGGCCATTATTATGGCATTTTGAGAATTTAAATATTTCCTAAAAGAAAACTTATACCAGGTTAAAGTTTATACGGATTATCAAAATTTTACCCGATTTATTACGACCAGGAAGTTTACAAAACGATAATTAAAATACGTAGAAAAATTGGCGAACTTTAACTTCGTTATTATTTATAAAAAGGGATCAAAAAACGGTAAAGCAAATGCTTTAAGCAGGCGACCAAACTTTGAAGAAAAATTAGTTAAAATTAATTATATAATTTTTGATATTACTATAAAAGGATATTTACGCTTACGACAGATTGCGATAATTCGGATAATACCTAGTAATATGCATTAAAAAATCTAATAATATAATAATAGTTTTTTAGAAAATTAAAGAATAAATAAGATATAAATACCAAAGGAATATTAAAAGGATTTAATACGAAAAATATACGAATATTAATTATATGGATATTTAAGGATTTATAAGATTTTAAAACGATTTTAACGTATATATTTTTTTTAAAATAAAATTAACGGTACAAAAACTTATACGGTAATGCGATATTTACGCTAGAACAAAGGTTCGATAATATAAGCTATACGAAGAATTACAGCTATTACCAGTTGCAAAGCGATTATGGTATTTAGTTATATTTGATTTTATTATTAAATTTCTTATATTAAAAAAATTTAATTACGGGAATATATTACCATAGTATTTTCGTAATTATCGACCGATTTACGAAATTTTCCTATTTCTTATTATATCATAAGGATACAGATGTCGAACAAATAACATATATTTTTTTCAAATATATTTTTAATATATACGGATTACTTGTGGAAATTATATTAAATAAAAGATTAATATTCGTATTTAAATTTTGGCAAGGCCTTATGATATAAATCGGCCTAAATTATAAGTTATTTAACGTTTTTAAATCTTAAATAAATAAATAGATAAAACGAATAAATTAAATTTTAGAAATTTACTTATAATATTATATTAATTACAAACAGATTAATTAAATTAAAAAACTACTTATCGCTTAAATAACTTATAACATTAATTATTATAAAAATATTAAAATAATATTAATTAACGCCAATTTTAATTTTATTCCAAAAATTTACAAAAAAATACGCGATAACGGTTTAATTAATATTAAAATAATCCTTACGTTAAAATAATTACGATAATTGCATTAAGAAATAAAAACAAAATTAAAATTTATACGAAATTAAATAAATAAATATTATAATCAAAAAAAGTTAAAAGAATTAATTTTCAAAAAAAGGAAAATAATTTACTTTGCTATCAAAAATATTTAAATAAAGTAACTTAACAAAAAATTTGATTTCAAATATATCGGTTTATATAAAATTACTAAGAAAAATTTAAAAAACAATTATTAATTAAAACTTTTACCAAAAGTTAAATTTTATTTAATTTTATATATTTTTTTACTTAAATTAATAGCAAATATAATTAAAATATATACGGTATAAAACGATATAAAAGTAAAAGATAAATAAATATATAAAATAGAAAAAATTTTCGACATGCGAAAACAAAACGGATTTACTTAATACTTAATTAAATAGAAAAAATACCCAAATTTCGAAAATATTTAGAAACCTGCCAAGAACCTTATTGGCGCTTAGCACCTATTAAAGAATTTTTACCAGCAATGGCAGAACCACCCGAAATAATGGCATTTTAGTCTACGAGATTTACGGAGGGAAGCCCTTGGTCCGCCGTATTCCAATTAACAACGTCCACCTTTTTTAAGGCTTGAACTTTGATTACGGATTTTGATTTCACTTACGTAAGGTCGTTAAAATTATCTAAGGATTAAAGGGCGTAATTAACAAATTTCGTACCTTAAAATTAATAATGCTAACGCTGACGACGTATATAAAAAAACGCGTAAAAGCTTCGGACAAAGATTTTTTGGCCGTTAGCTTTTTTTTTAATTTTTTCGATTTTGCGATATGGCGATTAATTATAAAAATAGGGATTCCTGTTCCGTTATATAAATAACCCCGACGAATATATTCTTTATAACGAAAACCCTATTTATTATTTGATAATTAAGTTATTAAACAAAATAAAAAAATAAAATATTGCGTTAAAACTTTCGAATTTAATTAAATTAATTAAGGCAAATCGCTGTTCGGATTTATAAGAACGACGTTTGGACATATCGGAAGATATATTAAAAGTATATGAAAAAAACTACTAAGAGAAAAAAAATCTTAAAGGCAAGATTTTGGAAGAAGGAAAATCGTGTTACGATTTGATAAATTACGGCCTCCAGGAACGGTCGTAACGGAAAAGGCCAAAAAAACTATGTGGATCAGGTTACGTAATGGATTACCAACTTACTGGTGATAAGCCAATGATTCGGATCATTAATTTATTGGTAATAATCCAGCTAAAGAAAAAGAATATATATGCTTATTAATTCCATAATGTAAATAGCTTTAGCTTGCAATACTTATCAATACCAAATGCTTATAATATAATATTGTTATTTAAGGCATCTTTGGTATTACGAGACGTAATACGTTATTATATTTATTACTTAGATTCCCACGATACTTTTGCTAACATAAACCCGTCGACTTAAGGTTTAATAGTTGGTTAAACCCCATAGCTCGTCACATTTCTGTCGGTCACCGATTCGATTCGTATTTGGAAAACGGCCTTTTTTCAATTTTTTTAAAAAAGACATCTATTTAATTTATTTATTAATCTATTCATTTATTCATTTATTCATTTATTCATTTATTCATTTATTCATTTATTCATTTATTCATTTATTCATTTATTCATTTATTCATTTATTTTTTTATTTATTTATTTATTTATTTATTTATTTATTTATTTATTTATTTATTTATTATTTACACATTTTTCATATAATGGCGAGGCCAATTAACCAACTATTAAATCTAAGTCGACGGGTTATATTAGCAGAAGTATTGTGGGAATTTAAGCAATAAAAATAACTTAGTTACGTTTCGTAATATCAATAGTATTTTAAATAACGAAATTATATTACAAACTAAAGTTATTTAAATTATAGAAAGTAGCGAACGTATATATCTTGTAAAGATTTTTTCTAAATGCTGGATCCCTTTAGAATTCTTATTGTAGTAATTCTTTTTGCTCTTTTTATTCCCTAGGATTCTTTATAGTAACTTTTTCCTAGATCCGTAGATTTACTTAGATTCTTATTACGTAATTAGGTGGGGGGGTAGTCCTTAATGTTTTGACCGTTCTTTTTGGCAGACTCGGTTAGTTTTTAATACGATCTTTTTTTCTAGGATCTTTGCCTTTAAAGATTTTTTCTTAGTAAGTTTTTTTCCTTTTTTTATACCTTATTATATCTAGAAAAATTGTTAAATACTGTAAGCGCGTTAACCAGAAAGAAAAGCGTAACGCCTTAACCGTTTTTATTTTGAATTTTAGTTTTGAAATTATGCCTTATACTTAGTATTTTCGTAAGAAGGAAAAATATATTATATCAAAAGGTTTTGTTCGTTATGATAATTATGTTCTTTATAAACGGAATTATGATAACTTAAATATATTAATTACCTTTTTGCGTAATATTACGCGAGAAAACGAACGTTTAAAACGCAAAAAAATTCTAGTCGAAAAGCGCTTATTTTGTTTTTAATAAAAATTAAACGAATTTATTTTCCGTTCTTAGCGGTTACAGCGACAATAGGAGTAGTTACGTTAAAAGAGCGTAAAAATAACGTAATAGGGGCTCTAGTTCTTAGACGAGCTGGAAAAGCAGGAAAAATAAGAATAATAACAATTAAAGGCCGCCGTCACAGCTATCTAGTCAGCATAGACCGCGGCCAACTAGTCCGACCTCCTAGCTACTAATTGGTCGACTGTTAACTGGAGTGCTTCCGTTATCGCTGGTAAAAGTTCCTTAATAAACGCTAGGTATTTATAAGGTTTTTTTACCGATTTCTAGATATTTTCGGAATTTGAATATTTTTTCTATTTAATTAAATATTAGATAAATCTATTTTTTTTTCGTATATCGAATTTCTATTTTATTTTACATATTTATTCGTTTTTTATCCTTATATTATTTTATTCTGTATATACTTTAATCGTATTTGCCGTTAATTCGAATAAAAAATTTAAAAAATGGAATAACATTTAACTTTTAGTAAATGTTCCAATTAGTAATTATTTTTTGAAATTTTTTAACAATTTTACATAAGCCAATATATTAAAAATCGGATTTGTTGCTGGGCTTTTTTGTTTGGATATTTTTGGTAATAAGGTAATTATTTTTTCAAAAGTTAAAACTTTTTAACGCGTTTTCGTTATAATACTTATTTAATTAATCTCGTACGAATTTTAATTCCGGTTTTATTTTCTGCTATAATTATTTTAATTGTTTTAATATAAAGATTGTTTTAACGTTAATAAATTTATTGTACGTATCTTTATAAATATTTAATACAAATCGAAAATTTACGGTTATTAAAATTATTTTAATATTTTCGTAATAATTAATATTATAAGTTAATTAAGTAGTAAGTAATTTTTTAATTTAATTATTTTACTTATAATTAACGTAATACTGCAAATATAATTTTAATATTTAATTTAAGTATTTTATTTATTCGTTTATTTAAAGTTTAAATACGTTGAATAATTTATAATTTAAATTAATTTATAATATAAGACTTTGCTGAAGCTTTAAGCTAAACGTAATTCTTTTATTTAAGATATTTTTATATAATAATCTGGATATAATAAAAATGTTTTTGAAAAAAATATATGCTATTTGTTTTGTATTAGTATTTTTGTAATAAGGTAAGAAATAGGAAAATTTCGTAAATCTGTCAATAATTACGAAAATGCTATTATAATATATTTTTGTTACTGGATTTTCGAATAAGGATAGTTTGATAATAAAATCAATAATAATCAACCCTTATAGTGTCTTTGAGACGGGTAATAGTTATAATTCTTTATAGGACTTATATCGTTGTATCTTAGCTTTATTGTAAAGGTCGTATTGCCGTCGTATTTTTTAAATTATTATCTTTAAATTTTTTTTTAAAAAAAATAAGTGCGTTAAAATTGCTTTAATGTTTTGTAAATCTTTGAATATTTATATAATTAATACTTATGTATATAGCGTATTAGGTCTATTTGATATTTTTTTTCGAAACTTGAAACTTTTTTATTTTTTCGTTTTTTAATAAGTTATTATTATATTTTTTAATTTCTTAGTATATATCGTATAGAGTAGCCCATATTATCGCGATTTGTCCTAGACATAGATATCTTTTTAGGATAATGTCGAAAATAGTATAGTTAATTTTGACCAACTCTTTTTAGAATTTGGTTGTTAAAGTATTTGTTTTATTATTTTCTAAACCTTTTGTATAAATAATAACGAAATCGAAATTTATTATTTTTTTGCGTGTCTTAATTATCGTTCTGTAAGTGTTTTGGTCGTAGTAAAACGATTAAGATTTTAATAATCCGTGTAAATTTTAACTTAATGCAAATTTCTTTTAAGAAAGTATTTAAATTTTCGAAATATCATAATAATAGCTATAAATCTTTTATTTAGTATACCATAATTAAGCTTGATTTTTTTAAATTTGTATAAAAAGAATTCAATAAGGCATAATTTGACTTAATTATTCGTTATTCGATTATTATGTTTAATACGTAATTCGAAATATCGGTTTTTAATTTAATAAAACATATTAAATCGTATATAATTAATATTAATTCGTTAATAATCGCATTTTTTATATTTTGAAACGCCTTTTTTATTTTAAACATCTATATAAATTTCTTTTTTTTTAGTAAAGTTAATTAAAAGTGTGGTTATTCTGTTAAAATTTAGAATAAACTTTTTATAGTAATTAGCGAATCTAAGACATACCTGTATTTTTTTACCCGTAATTGGCGTTTGTTATTTTGTAACTGCAGCGATTTTTTAGGATTATTTTGACATGTTTTAAAGTGATAATATATCCTAAATATTTTACTTTTTAGGTGTGAAATTAACTTTTTTCTGCGTTAATTAACAACTTTGCATCTAGTAAAACTTAAAGAATTTTGTAAACGTATTCTATATATGCCTTTGTTATGTTTTATTGAAGATCAAAGTGAGAGGAACAATACGGGTATATTAAGAACTAGTCTGAAGCTTGCCTTTCTTCCTTAAGAGGGAAGTAAGCAACTACCTATAAAGCAATTACCCCGCACCTGCCTCATAACGATTACGTAAGGATAACGCATAGAATGCTTGGCGTTTTCTTTATAATACGTATATTTTCTTAGTATATTTTCTTAGCCCTTAACAAAGCTTTCCCTCCTTTTAGGCCTTTGCTCCCAAAAGCCTAACTAAGGTTATTTTATTATATGCTATAATTAATAAGTTATTCCCGTTAGGAAACCGTAATATCCTTATAGCGAACAAAGATTAAGTAATAATTCGTAATATGACGTAATAAAACGTAAATTATACAATTTTTTTATACGATAATATATTTAGGAAAATTCGTAATAAGGTAATTAAAATACTAAGAATTGTGCCGACAGAAAAATCTTACTGTTTTTGGGCATATTGCTTTTAATATATATAAACCTTTTTTTTTCCTTTTTACTTAATTTTTTTCTTTTTAATATTTTCGCGTTTATCGGTATATAACTTATTATCCGTTTATAACAAATTTGCTTTTTTAAATTTACTGTAAGTTTTTATATATTTCCGTTAGTAATTAATAATAAAATAAACTTTTATTTGCATTTTATTTTTAATTTGGCCTTTTACGTCCTTAATATAATTTTTTACGAACTTTTATATTTTTAAAATAATTTTGTTTAAAAAAATACTTATTTTATGGGTATTTTTAATAACCATTTTTTATAAATAATTTAGTTTAAAACCGCTCGCGAAATTTCGTATTTTAGCTATATTGTAATTATAGATCGTACGTCGGTTTATCGTTATAAAATTAATAAGGCCTTAAAAAAATACCGATAAATACGTTATTTCCCGAAATAATATTAAGGTTATAATAAAGGTAAATCTTATATTTTATTATTATTCGGAAATAATATTATTAATTTATAATAATAAATTCCGAGATTTTTTTATATATTTGTATTCGATTTGACGAGACGTTTCAGAATATTATCGAAGTCCAGGCCGTAAGCAAAAGAAAAATTAAGATTTCTAAGCAAAATTATATTTTTTATAAGTCCGAAATAAATTTTTTGCTCATGGAACGTATAAGTCAAAAACAAATTTAAATTAATACTATATTTAAATTTAATAAAATTTATTAAATATATAAAGAAAATATAAATTATTTTTATATTTATTATATAGTAAATTATACGATTAATTCGTTATTAATTCGGCCTTAATATTTTTGTAATTAATATAAATATTTTTTAAATTCGTTATCCGAAATTTTTGCTAGATAATAACGTTATTATTTTAACTTTATAACCCGTTTTCTTATAATTTTTTCAAAAGGATATTAAATAAATAAAAAATACTTATGCCGTTTTCGGCATAAATATTTAATAACCTTTTTCTTTTAAGTATTATTAATATTATCGAATACTACGTTGTTTCTATCAAAAAACAAAATTTAAATATAAATAAAAATAATAAATAAAATAACAATAAGGTTTAAATACCTTGAAGTTGCTTATATAATTTCTGTTTCGATATCGTTATTAATTAAATTTAAATTTTATTTCGAAATATCCAATAAATTATAAATATTTTACTAAAAAGTAAATATACTTAAAGGCCTTATAGTAATACTTTTAGTAAATAATAAATAATAATTAACGGTTTTTTTTACGTTATAGCTTTTTTGTTATAACGCATTTTTTAAAGATCCCTTATTTTCTTTAATTATTTTATTTTAACAATATTTTATATAAAATAATAAATTTTTTAAATAAGTAATTGTAAAATTCTTACGTATTTTTTTTGGAAAAAAAACCCTTTTACTTTATAAAATATTATTTGTTATTACGGCTTTTTCGATACGCCAAAACTTCTTTTATTTTCTAACGTTTTTCCATTTTTATATCGAAATTATTTATTTGTTTTTCCTTAAAATTACTTTTATTATATTACGATTTTAATAATAATATAAAAAAACCGTTATAGATTTTATTATATGGAAATAAAAATTATATTTCGTATATGAATTTCGAATTTATTATTTTCATAATTTAAAAAGGTTTAATATATTTATTAAAAACTTCTTATTAAACATTTATTAAATAATATATTTGGTGAAAACTTTCATCTATTTTTCCTTTTAAAATTCTTTCGTTAAACGGCTTTAATTATAATATTTTTATATGTATTTTAAGTCTTATAAAATTACTTTTGTAATATCTTTTTTTTTATATTATTATAACTTTTTTCTGGGCTATTTTAATAAGCTTAAAATCCATAAACTATTTCTCTGTAAAAAAAATATTTTCCAGGGTTTCTAACATATATCCGAAAAATATTTTAGTTAATATTATTTTAATCGTTAAATAATAACTGTAATTATATATAAATTATGCCGCTAATAAATATAGCGCTTAGTTTGTTTAATTTAAATCGTAAAATATTTATAAATAATATTTTGAAAATTGATTTTAACGTTCCGTTTATTTATTTATTTATAAATAAAAAGTTATATTTAACCTTTGCTTAATTTCAAATAACTTATAAAATCTTTTAAAACTTTATTCGTAAATAAAAAACCGTAATTAGAAACTATATTATCGGGCGTATTATATTAATTAAAAATATAATAAAAAAGTATTTTGATAAACTTATTAATAATACGTTTCGTTACCGTTATAATATAATAAATATATTTTATTATTCTATTTATTATAATAAAAATAACGTTATAACTTTTTTCGCCGTATAGTTCTATAAATAATAACAGGCCTATAATAAAATTTATATTAATTTCCTTAAACGGGCAATCCGGAATCGTTAATAAAACGAATTTTCCGTAAAATCGATATTATGCCGCCTTAGATCTTTAGCATTCCAGGCAGCTTTTTAAATAATCTTTAATATTTTGCTTTTAAACTTCCCCAAAATAATTCCAAATTAACCCTTTATACGTTTTCGTAACGCCGAAATAACTTATTATAAAAAGGTTATAATATTGGCTAATAAGCTCCTTACGTATATCCGGGTTATATAGTATATAAATTACGCCTTTATATTTTAATAAATTATTATTTTCTTTAACGCGTTATAATTATTTACTTATTATGTATTCTTTAAAACGTTTAATTTCTTATATTTTATTAAAAACGAATTTATTTTTTTTTCTATAATTCAAAAATCAAAATAATTACCGGGTTTTTTTCCGACAATAACGCTATTTCGATAACGTTATTAACGTTTTGCTGCCGTAAAACGAATAATTCGTAACCTGTAATCTCAATTAATATATATCTTATTTTCTTAGATACGTTCCCCGCCGCCTTATTCTTAAGCTTATATATATATCTTTTTAACAAAATATCTGCGATTTTTCTAATAAATTAATAAATATTCGTAATTTCAAAACTCGATTAAAACATTTTTATCCTTAATATCTTTTTACTATTTCGATATCATCTTTTTTTAGGCTTTTTTTTTCGTTGTTTTATAACAGATTAAACCTTTTTAATCAACCATTAATTGGGTTATTTTTTTCTGACCAAAACGTAATAACGAAATTAACCGCCGTAAAATAATTTAATTATTTTAATTATTTTGTATTCAGCCGTTATTTCGATTTTAAATATTTAAAATTAAAATAATTCGTAATAATTTTAACGGAAAATTATAAATAACTAATACAATAACGATATTTTTTAAAGGTATTAACGATAATTAAAAGCTCGTTATCTTTTATAACGTAATAAATTTTTTCCGGCTTTATTTTTCGAGACCTAAATACTATTAAGCATTAACGGTTTCTATAAAATTAAGATATAATTATCTTAATAGCTTTCCCGGACGCGTTTATTTCGATACGAATAAATAATAACGGATTAAAATACCGGAAAATTTTCCTTATTATAAAAGTTATTTAAAATATCTTAAACGTTATTTTTTTGCGGAAAAATAATTATATAAACCCTTTAGTTTTCTTGCGAAATCGATCTGTTAACGGTACAAATATTTTTACATAATTTTTTAATAAATTTTCGATAAAATTCTATAAATCTTAAAAAGATTTAAATATTATAAAGGCTTTTCGGTAACTGCTAGGTTTTAATAGCCTTAATGTAATCTTTTTCTATTTTAATACTATTTAACAAAATCTAAAACTCTTAAAAAATTAAAAATATATAAAATTCATACTTTTTTATATTCGCGTAAAACTTCTATTTTTTTTAATCTTTCGAATATTTCGCGCATATATTGTTCGTATTTTACTAAGTTTTTTATTATATATTAATAGGTCCTCGAGGTAAACTATATAAACGTTATTTATTAAATCTATTAACGTTTAATTAATATATATCTAGAATGTAACCGGGATGTTAAAAAATTTAAACGATATTATTAAGTACTTAAAATAACCATATTTTGTATTAAAAGCGGTTTTTTATTTATTATTTTTCTTAATACGTATTTGGCGATATACATCTTTTAGGTCCAGTTTCGTATATATGTAGGTAGCTGCTAAATAATCCAAGATTTTTTATATTAGCGGTAACGGAATACGGTTTTTGCAAATTATTTAATTAAGCCTTTTATAATCGACATAAAGACGTAACGTATTTTCTTTCTTTAGAGTAAATAATATAAGGGCTCCAGCTTAACTGTTATTCCACCTAATTTATCCTTTTTTTGCTATTTCTAAAAATTCTTTAAAAATCTTAAATTCTTTTTTAAAAGCGCGTAAAAAGGGACTTAAGAATTTTTTTTTCGTTATATAGATTTATTACATACTTATATAGTAAATATTCCGGTAATTTAACAATTATCCTTTTAAAAAAGCATATTAACATAATTATTATAATATTTTTTTTTCGTATTTTTCGTATATTTTTAATATAACTTTTTTATTTTTTATTCGGTATTACAAACATAATAATAATAATAATTATGGCAAAAATATTATTTCGTAACCTTTTCGTTAAGTTAAAGAACTTAATATTTTCAAATTCGAATTAATACCTTTATTAAAATAATAATTAATTAATAACGGGGTTTGTTTTTCGAAATTATAAAAATCTTAATATAATATCCGGTTTTATTGCCTTTACGATAACGATATAATTTTTTTATATTTCATAATATTAAATAAATTTACAATTCAAATTTATAATATAATATATTTATATATTATAATAAAGTCGTGTATTTAAATTTTTAATTTCGGCCTATATTTTCATTAAAATAATTAATTATTCTTTTCGAATATTTTATAGCATATTATATTATAATTTGCCCTCGAATTTATTTAATTACAAAACGTTATCTACTAATTCTCTTTATATGTTTTTAAGAAATAATATATATATAATAAGGAATTTTTTTATATGTGAAAGTTATTTCTAATGCTTAAATTAATATTTATCGAAAATCTTTTCGGATAATTCGTTTGAAAATAACCGTTTTTGCCATAGTTAAAATATATTATTTTATGATAGTTACTAGGTATATAGCCGTTTTTAACGTAATAGCCATATATAAATTTTCGGGGTATGTTTATTGCTTTTTAAATTTTCTTAAGCCATTCGAATTTGCGATAACCTATTTTTTTATATCCAAAATAAAATTTTTATTATACTTTTAAAGGTTTTTTATAAGGTATAATTATATTTATTACGCGGCCTGAATTTTATAATAATTATAAGTTTTAAGTTAATTATTAGGTTTCGGATAAGTATTAATTTGTTTATGGCGTAATAAGAGTTTTTTATATAAAAATCTAAAGTAACGATTTTATATTTAGAGCTTTTTTATAAGATATATTTAAGGTTTTCTGTAAAGCAATTACGAGTACGAAATTAACTATATAAAAATATAACCGTATAATAAAACGACTTATTAAAAGAATAATATTACCTATTTATAAAAACGTAATAAAGGCTTATTTATATTATTAATAAAAAACATTAACCGTTTTATTAAATCCTTGAAATATCGTATTAAATTTTGTGTTAACGAAGATAAATTACCGTATTTCATTTTTAAAAATATTTTCGAAAATTATTTTTAAGCCAAACTAATTTATAAAACGAACTTAACGGAAATTTCGTATCTTAATTTTTGCGGCCTTATTATTTTCTTATAATTTCTAAGAAACATCCGTAAACAAATTAAATATAAAGTACGTTAATGCGTAATTTATTTTATAAGATTATAACGAAAGTTTTTAATTTTTAAAAATAATATTTAATTAGGTTATAAAATTTATATATTTTAGGTAAATTTTGCTTTGATACTATAAGTTAAATAAGGTTTTAAATATTTTATTTTTATTTTTTATTAAGTTTTAATTCGTTTGTTAACAAATAATATATATCCTTTAACGTTCGAATTTGTCGGAAATATATAATCTATAGGTATTATAGTTCTTTAAGTTGTTATAATAAGGATATTATTAATTATTATAAGACCTGGCCCGGAAAAAATATACAAAAAGCATATTACGTTATCGTCGAAAATACGTAATATAGCGCTTAATTGTTGAACCTTACGATTTAATTTTAGGCGTCGTTATTTTTTCGTAAGGATTTTTTGTAAATATCGTTATTTTTTTTAAACGATCGTTTTCGTTATCCAGTACCTAAGTTTCTTTTTCGTATTTATTAAGCCGTTATCGAAATCCAAATAAGGTAAGTTTGGGCTTTAAAGTTTAAATAAATCTAATAACCGAGATAACCGATTTATCGTTGTACTTGGTTATAATTATATTACTTGTTCTTTACGGTTTGATCGAAATAAGAAAATTTTCATTTATTATGTTTTGTTAAAAATTAAAGTAAGAGGAATAATACGGGTATATTAAGGACTAGTTTGAAATTTGCCCTTTTTTCCTGAAAAAGAAGTAAATAATTACCTATAAAATAATTACCTCGTATCTGCCTCGTAACAATTACGTAGAGATAACGTATAGAATGCTTGGCGTTTTCTTTATGATACTCACATTTTCTTAGCACACTTTCTTAGTCCCTGACAGCATTTTCCGTTTTCGAAAAAATAAAAATATCGTTAAGAAAATATATAACACATATATCGAGATATTTTCGTAATATATAATTTATTATTTGCTAGAAAGTTGCTGATATATTTATAAGTCCTATTAGTATAATTTTGTATTTAAATAATTCGTATTTCGTATTAAAACTTAATTTTTATTTATATTTTTTTAATCTTAATAAGTTTATCTATATTTTTAAAGTTGAATATTATAAATTATTTGGTTCCGTAAAATGAATCTTTTACTTTGGTAATTAGAGGTAATAATATTTGATATTTAACAGTAATATTGTTTAGTTAATAATAGTTAATTATAAGTCGTAATTTCTTATTTTTATAAGTACGTAAAATATAGAATATTTTGTTATCGAATTTAAGAGTCGAATCCATTTTTTATAACTGATTTGTTAAGTATTTTTTGAAAGCGTATAATTCGTTTTTGTTAAAGTTATAAACAGGGTAAAATTTCGTCGAATAATTTTCTTTGAAATTATTTTATAATTTTACTTATTGTGTTCTAGTAGTTTCGTATCGAGTTTTTTCTAAAAACTACTTATACTAAGGGTATTATAGTAATATATTAATTAAATATTTTGATTTTTGAGGTTGTTATTTTAGATCGGTTTTTAATTAGTTTAGTTTTGTTTAATAATAATTATAATGTGTTGTATGTTTTGATACTTATTTTTTTATATTTTGTTCTTTTAGGTAGTAAGGTGTTTGTCGTATTCTTATATTTGCATTTATCGCTATTTTCGATCGAATGTTCAGATTTTGTTTTTTTTGTTTGTTAATAAGATATAAGATATATTTTATTTAGTTAGTTGTTTTATTTATTACTGTTTTATATTAGTATATTTATAGTTTTTCTAAAATTATATCGTAATTCCCAAATAAAACGATATCGAAGCTAACAGTTTAGTTTCGTTCTTTAATAAAAATTTCGAAATAATTAATTTCGCGTAAGATATTTTTATTATCGTAAGCGAATTTCTGACTTTCGGCATTTATCGTTATATAGAGTTTTAATTTTTATTTCTATAATAATCTGAATTTATTAATTATATTCGGTGTAATATTATTTTCGCCTAAAGTTTCGCAGTTTATTATTGCGATATATTAATGTATCCCAATTAGTATATCTAAAGTGAGAGGATTATTAATGGCTTTTATCGTTACGTTTAAAGCTTTTTTTGGGAATTTTTTTTGATTTTTCGGAGTTTTGTTATTTTGCGGCCTTTTTATAGATAACTTTTATTTTTTGATTTTTTTCGAGTTTGTCGAATTTTGTCTATGTTTTTCTATATAGTACGTTAAGTTGTTGCATTTGTTATTATTGTCGGCGTATTATTCCTTCGAGCTGTATTAATTATTTTTGATTTTGTTTTAATTCTTTTCTTTATAAAGTAAATTGTTTGTTTATATAGTATATAATATTTTATTAGATTTTCTAAGGTTCGTTATTTCCTTAGTAAAACTCTGAAATAATTTGTCGAATTCCTTTTTTAAGAACTTTTTTTTCGTTAAGGTTTGTAATAAATGTTAATTAAAATTATAGATCTATAATAGCTCTTTAGTAATGTTCTTTTACCGTATATTAGATTAATTCCTTTTCCGTTTAGGAGTTATTTTACTTATAACAAAAGAGGTTTTTCTCAGGGCATTATTTTTTCTTGGGTTAGCTTTTTGCCGCGGTTAGCTAGTAAATGCTATTTTCCGATATTATAAAATAAAGGTGCCGATATTATTATTTATTGTTTTTATTATTTTTCGTTCGATTTGGAAAGTTAAATCCCTTATGATATTGAAGTGGAGCAAGATGTTACGTCCATGATTAAACTCGGCTGCTCAGAAAGCCCAAGTCTCGTATATATATTAAGGAGTTCTTTTTCGCCATGAATTCAACTCCTAGGCATCACCTACGACTATCAACATTCAGCATGTTTTCTGCCACTTTAGTTATCGAGGTTTAATACTATTCATATAATCGGACTAAGTTCATTATCTCGGTAACTCCTTTCCGTGTCGTAACATAGCTTGTTTATTCGCATTAATCAAGACCAATTCATCTCTACCCCAATTCAATATATATAGATAATTTTTTATAGATATGCGGTTTTTATGACTAGAGTATTCCTGTCGTCGACAATATATAGCGTATATTTTGCTATATCGATTAAGGATTTTAGAATAAATGTTTTTAGTTTACTTCTAATATTTTTTCGCTATTTTCTGAAGGTATCTTGCTATTTTTAGACGTTCTCTGGGCTAGTTTTTTCGTTTTTTATATTCCTTATCGAATTTCTTATCGAAATAGCCTATTTTCGTATAGGGCTCGAACTATGTTAATAATTTTATTGTCGTTTTTTTTGCTTGTTTTTAGATTGTTTCTCCGGTATTAGTATTTAGTTATTTTGTTATAGTTTTTTGAGTGTTCGATATTTAAAAGCTTTATAATCTATTTTGCTATAGTTAAACTATTAAATTTGGTTTTCATCTTTTTTTAGACCGTATCCAGGTTTATGGTTCCGGTATTATGTTATGTAAGATAAATAGTACGTTTCGTTTTTTTCTTGGTTAGCCGATTGATTTCCGTATTTTAGAGTATATTATCTTTTTTTTTCATACGTTATTTGTATTGCCTGTTATTAATTTTGATAATTTCGGTAATGTACCGATTTAAGGTTCTAGGTTTTGAAAATTTGAGAATTTTATCTTTTACATTATTTTTTAATTCTTAATAAAGTGTATTAACTAAATTGTTACTTTCGTCGTTGATCTATTTTACTTTAATTATAAAGCTTCTAAAACTGATAGTATATTTCGAAATGGGTTTTTTATTATAGTTATAAGATTTATTATATTGCCATTTGTTTTTTTATCTAGGTTTTCGAAATTAGTTTTTAATTTTTTCTTAAAGTTCGCGTCATTGAAAAAAAAAACCGTAATAGCTTTTTTGACTGATTTTTACGTTTTTTAAATAGTTCTTTATAATTAACTTAAACCAGTCCAAAGCGTTTCTCGTAAGGAAAGCTGTTACGGCGATAATTTTATTTGCGGGTTCGTCTAAGATTTGAAAACGAAAATATATTCGTACTTAAATAAGAAAATTTTAAACGTTTTTTTCTTATCGTAAGGTTAAAGCTTTTTAGCTATGTGCTTTGGTGCGATAGCTCGAATTGGAACAGCTGTTACTCAACTTAGTAGCTGCTAGATTTGTTCTTTAAGCTTTTAGATCTTGTGTTACAGTTGAGTTCCGGCTGAAAAAGCGGTTCCTTGTTTACTAGTTGACATAGCGATTAAAGGGGTATTATTTAAAATTCGACAGCATTATTAAATAAGAACTTATAACGCATAATAACTTAGTTAATTAACTAATTATTAAACTTAAGTTAACGGATTTATATTAATAGAAATATTGTGAGAATTTAAGAAATAAAAATAACTTAATTACGTTTCGTAATATTAAGAGTATTTTAAGTAACGACGTTATATTATAAGCTAAAGTTATTTAAATTATAGAAAATAACGAACGTATGTATTTTGTAAAAATGCTTTCTAATTTTTGGATTTCTTTAGAACCATTTACTTTAGTAATTTCTTTTGTTTTTTTCATCTCCTAAGATCTTTTATAATAATCTTCTCCTGGATCCGTAAATCTATTCGAATCTTTATCACGTGACCAGGTAGGAGGTGGCCTTAAGTGTTCTAATCGTTCCTTTTAGTAGACCTGGTGGGTTTTTAATATTTTAAGTTTTTTTACTAAATATCTTTAGCAATACGTTATTTTAATAATATAACAGCTAAGAGTTTAATCAATTATTAAGCCTAAATCGTACGAGCCTATATTAGTTAAAATATCGTAAAATCTTAAATTATAAATATAATAATTAATTACGTTTCGTATTAATAAAGGCGTTTTAAATAACAAATTTTTATTACAAATTAATATTATTTAAAGTATAAAACTAAATATATTTATATATTATAATTTGGTTTTTTTGTTAAATTTAGCTTTAAAGATTTTGTAATCGATTTTATTAAACCTAGTTTTAAAAACTTTACGATCGATTTTGCTAAGCTTTTACGTAATTTAAGTTATTTAGCGAGTAAATAGTTATTACGACCGTTTCTTAAGATCGTATTTTATTAGGTTGTAATATAATTTCTTTTTTATAATTTTCGTTTCGAAGTTTTTTTTATAAGTTATTTTTGTTTTATTTTTATAGGCCCTATTGAAAATTAGTTAACAAAAAGATTAAATAATAAAATATTTTATTTAAATTTATTATTTTTCATAATATAAATATATCCGTATATTTCTATTATATTAATTATAATATATCGTTTTATCGCGTTTTTATATCGGATTTCTTTAAGTACGAAAATATATAATACGAAATTAAGGTTCTTACAATATTAATAAAATTTTTACTTTACAAATAAAACGATTCGTTGCTAATTATTTATAAATAAAATTCGAATGCGAAAAAATAAATAAGAAAAGATAAAACAGATGTAAATTAAAGTTTATCGTTTTCGAAAAAAAAGTTATAACTCGATTATGTATTATATATGTTAATTCGAAATTTATAATTTCTAGAAACTTTAAATAAATTAAAACATAAAAGAAATAAAGTAAATAAAAATAAATAAAAATAAATAAAAATAAATAAAAATAAATAAAAATAAATAAAAATAAATAAAAATAAATAAAAATAAATAAAAAT